>CANUEP010093719.1:0-16258 GCA_947857235.1 Jatropha podagrica
TCTAGCATTAAGTCAAACTAAAATGGATCTGATTAAAACTAAAATCAGATTTCTAGGACATTATATAGAACAGGGAATAATTCAACCATAGAATGGACTATGATATTTGGAGAAAAATTTCCAGATGAAATTATTAATAAAATACAACTCCAAAGATTTCTTGGATGTTTGAACTATGTAATTGATTTTTATCCTAATTTAAATTGTATGATAAAACCCCTACATGACAGACTTAAAAAGAATGCAGGTCCTCGGACTAATGAACATTCAAAATTAGTAAAAAATATAAAAGAATTAGTAAAAGAAATACTTTATCTATATATCCCAAATCCAACAGCATTCAAAATTGTAGAAACAGATGCATCTAATATAGGGTATGGTGGAATATTAAAACAAAAAATGAATGGTAAAGAATTATATATATATATATATATATATACACGGCAAGTGTCCCTGGGGTATTGAATTGAGCCTAATTAGGCTGTTTTTCGACAATAACATTTTAAGTAGCTTTTGATATCTTGACCAATCAAAATGCTAAACACTATAACATGTTATTTGAATTAACTTTTAGAGGGCAAGAATTGCCTTATAAAAGGTTAATCTTCTATAACATTTAGTTTTAAGTTTTATGAAATGTTACTCAAATAGTTAGCCATTGTTAAAACAGGTAATAGCTACCGAAACAGTTAATTTTATCGAATAAATCTTAAAGCTTTAGCCAGTTCATATATAATTATCACTTAATTAATTAAAGAGGTTAGTGCAAAGCATACGAGAGATATTACTTGTTTGGTTAAAAATACTAATTTCAACTTACAGCCACATTTAATTTCTCTCAAGAACCAACTACCACAGTGTAGCCTTCACATGCACATTTTCTTTGAGTAGTCCACTGGTAGAAGAAATTAAGGATACAAGAACCGGCAATCAAAGGGTTGGTCGTACTATGCTTGTTTTATTCACCTTTTCCTTTAATTTTTCCCTAACCCAAACTTAAGATCTTCAGTTTTTCCTTTTTCTATCATTTTTTTTTTTTGGCAAAGTAATCTAACCAAGCACATTTGATTCAGTAGATTTTATTTTTATCTAAACACGTTTATTTTTAAGATTTTAGAGATGCTTTGAATCCAGATAGGAATGTAATGAGAATGTAAAAGAGTTTTCAGTTAACATTTAATTTATTTAGAAAAAATGCGAGGGAAAGACAGAGAGTTTGAAAGCTCAGTGACTGTTTGAGATTTTAGAAAATGAATCATTAGTTTGTAAGAGGGGGATTTTTGAGTAAGGAGGAAAGAGGAGCAAGACGGTGGAATTTTTTTTCATTGGATCTGTGGCTCTCATGTTAAGAGCCCGTTTGGAATAAATGAATTTCATAAAATTTTGTAAAATTCATTTAGAAATTCATATTTTCACATTTGGAATGAAAAAAAAAAATTCAATTTTAAGAATTCAATTCTATGGAATTGAATATAATTACATCAAATTCTACAAAAATTGATGAAATTCCAAATGAATTTCATAAAATTAAACACTCCAAATTTTTGTGACAAAACTACTCTTTTCTTCTATAAATTCAATTTTTTAATTTTTTTTACTTATTTATTTTTTCAAATTTGATCATAATAATAAACCATTAAACTTTATTTGACAAAACTACCATTCTATAGGGTGAAGTATTTCCTTTCTTTTTCCTTGTTTTCTTTGGACTTCATAATTATTAGTGCAAAATTATAGTTTTTATCCTACGCACTAATGTTTTCAAGTATAATTAACAATAACAATAACTTTTTCAAATATTTTTGTAGTTTCTAAACTAATTAGTTAAATGAAGAAGACATTTTACACTTTCTTTTTTCTTGAACGGAGATATTTTATATTAAAGATAACTATTATGATGAATATTATAATTATTTGTTATATTATATTTATATTTATATAATTAATTAATTAATTAGTTAGGGTAGAATGTGAGTATATTATTTATATGAAATTTATTATTTATATCTTAGTAAAAAAATAAAAAAGTCATGATATTATATATAAGAAATATAAATTGGTGTTTTTTATTTGTTTTTATTAGATTATTACGTTAAGGGTATTTTAGAAAATAAATACAAATGAATTTTCATTTAAGAATTTCTTCCAAATATAATTTTATGGAATTCAATTGAATTCATTATTTTAAATGTAGCATATCAAACATGACAAATTCATTTGCAAATGAAATCTACTTGAAATTTATTTGCAAAGGAATTGTACTTGGAATTCATTTCCAAATGAATTCTAAGACCATTATTCATTTGTTCCAAATAGGTCGTAAATGTCATTTCAGTCTTTTGTATAATTTAATTTTTAAATAAGGGTGACAATATAGTTAAATTTATAAATAGAGATGCATGGATTACAAAGGTTGTTTTAGATGCAACAATTCGCATAATCAAAAGTACTTTTATAGTTCAAGTTTAAATTCAATTCAAGTAATTAAATTAATATGTGATAAAATGTGCAAGCCTTGTGTCACGGATTGAATTTCTTCCCCTATGCCAAAGGCGTACATCAAGGGCCTAAGGCATGGTTTTAGGCCCAATTCAAAGTTAGGAGCCAATTTGTCTATAGGAGGCAGGCCAAAATCCAATTTAGGCAAAACTTGGGCTGCTAGGCGCAAGACTTGGCCGAGCCAGCACATAGGTAGGCTAGGGGCGTGCTGCAAGGGCGAGCTAGGCCAAGCGAGGCGCAAGGCAACGGGGCAGAACACTCTAGAATCAACTAGAGCATGAAGGAGAGGCCTAGGACGCGTAAGGGAGGCAGCCACAAGGTAAGGCATGCAGGTTCTAGAGAGTTCCAGCGCATGCTGGGGCATGCGGGCTCTAGAAAATTCTAGAGAAGGCAAGAGAGCCAAAGAAGAGCATAGAACTATGTGGAACGTTCTAAATTGGTCTAGAGAGTTCTAGAAGGATATAAGAAGATCAAGAGGGTTCTAGCACAATTTAGAACCATTTAGAAGGGTGGAGCATCATCTGGAGATTTCTAGAATGTTTTAGTACTTGCTTAGGAGCTTCCGGAGCCTTCTACCAAGATCTAGGCAAGGATATGCCTAGAAACCTCTAGAAGGAATGTGCAACTATAAATAGGCATGTTGTACATAGCATTAGGCATCAAGGAATCAAAGAAGACACTAAAGCATAGAGGGGCGTAAGGCATAGTGTGATAGTGAGTTAACACACTTGTCTATTCATAGGCAGTATAATCTTTTCCATTGCTTAGTGAAATCATTTCCCTCTATATCATCTAGCCCACATTCACTTGGTAAGCCTTTTGCTTGCGTTTGTCTATATTCTGCTGCGTGTATTGGGGAAGGTTGGCTTAGCACAACTTGTGTGCCTAAGCACTGCACGAGGGCTAAGTTTGTGTGAAGGAATTCACCCCGTGACATTTGTTATTAGAACAAGTCGCTTCCAAGGGGAAGTTGTTATCAATGCACTTTCTTCCAAGGGGAAGTGCTATAGGAGCTATCGTTGATCCGAAGGGTTGGATCAAGCTATTGATTGCGCAAAGAGAGGTTCTGCGGGCAAGCAAGTATAATGGCTAACACCGATTTGCCACTAACTCCTGCTCAACAAGTGAGCAAGGGGAAGAGGGACAAGTCTAGGGATATTGTTGCAGCGTTGGAGGAGAGGCTAGCCAGGGTGAGTGTCACCATGTCTGACCTATAGGGGAGGTTTGAAGACATGGACCAATGTGTCTCAATGCTCGAGTCTGAGGGGAGGGACAATGAGCTAAAGGAAAAGATGCAAGGTGCCTTAAATGCTGCCATTCGACACCTTGTCTAAGAAGGATAAATCCCTTGAGGAGTTGTTGAAGTCCTACATGGTAAAGGCTGAGAAGCTCGAGGAAGAGCTTAATCGATGTAAACGAGCCTTGACTAGTGGCTCAGGGTCAAGCACTAGCATGGCTGCTATAAGGATGGACATTCCTAAGCTTAAGGTGTATAGTGGAGCTAGGAGTGCTAAGGAGATTGACAATTTCCTTTAGAATGTCGACGCTTACTTTGAAGCTTATGGTATCCTGGATGATGCCACCAAGGTACGTAGTGTCCCCCTCTTTCTCCAAATGTAGCTACTGTGTGGTGTACACGTAGGAGTGAGGACATTAGGAAGGGAACTTGTACCATCAATACTTGGGATGAGTTTAAGGCTGATCTTAAGAGGCAATTCTATTCGACCGATGCTGAGAACGAAGCACAGGGAAAGCTTCAAAGGCTTCAGCATAAGGAAGGCTACATTAGGGAGTATGTCAAGGAATTTTCTAAGTTATAACTCGAGATTCTTGACATGAGCGACAATGATGCACTCTTCTGCTTCTTGGATGGCTTAACTCATTGGGCCAAGTTAAAGCTTCAAAGGCGAGGTGTCCAAGATCTTGCTATTGCGATGGTTGCCACCGAATCCTTGATTGAGTTTAAGAGGAGAGAACCAACCAAGGATAAGGGGAAGGCGCTTGCTCGTAGCAATAAGAATGAGGGAGACAAGGATGAAGACCCTAAGGACACCAAGAAGGACATTCCATCGCGAAAAGGAAGGGACAAGGGCAAAGAAATTGAGACTTCTAAGCCAATGATCTCGTGTTTCATTTGCAGTGGACCTCATAGAGCATTTGAGTACCCCAAACGAGATACGTTATATGTCTTAGTCTCCCATGAGGAAGAAAGCAAGGAGGAGATGAGAAATGTCGAGTCAATCCATCTCATCAACTCCGTGTAAGCCAAAGGTGATGGGCATCACCAAGCTTGCTTAGTCGTCGAGACTGTAGTCGGAGATAGGTTAGTCCAAGCGGTATGGACACAAGGGCAGATTACATGTATATGGACAAGGAGCTACCTGATAAGCTAGGCCTCAAATATAAGTGGCAGCATGGCATCGTCAAAGGCGTTAATTCTAAGGAGCAACAGATTCATGGTGTTGTGAAGCAAGTAGACATTCGTATAGGGCAATGGCAAGGTAAGACCGACATCACCATTTCTCCTCTTGATGAGAAGGAGAAATTCTACCTAGGCATCTACTTCCTTGATAGAGCAAGGGCTGCCATTGTCCCAAGCACAAATACTATAACATTGATGAAGGACGATCGTGCTTATGTTATGCCGATCAAGAGGAAGAGTAGATGTGGCAACATCCCCTCGATGCAAATGATCATGGGAGGTGAGTTGAATAAACCCATGAGCATTACTGCCATTTCATGTGGTAACCATGACATTGGTGGGGGAGTGGGTACCCCTAGCCAAGTCAAGAAGGGGGCTTTGCCTTGTGAGGTGAAGCAAGGCGTTGAAGTGTCGAAGCGTGGGCGAACACTAGGCATAAGCAAGATGGGTGTGCAGTGGGAGCATGCCGAGTTGTCTACAACCAAGAGACCAAGGGGATGCGTCTTGAGGGGCAAAGCCATGAAGGAGCAGGATAGCATTAAATGGGTGGATGTTAGGGTCATGATGGGGAGCGACCAAGGCGTGCATCAGTTTGCTAAGGGTAGGCAAGGGACAATGGGTGTCCATGAGTGCAAGGACCAAGCTGCCAAGCGGAGGAGATGGGGCAACCGAAGGCATCGAAGGCAAGAGCTTCCAAGAGGCGAAGTTCATGAGCTAAGCACATTAAAGGAGTTCAAGGTGCAGCCAAGGACAGGTTTGTGTAGAGACCATGCACAAGTCCGAATTGCCAACATGGGAGGCAAGAGATTTAAGGCTAACGCGTCTGTGTCAATGACAACACCTAGTTTGGTGGGGGAGAGTGTCACGGATCGAATTTCTTCCCCTATACCAAAGGTGTAGATCAAGGGCCTAAGGCATGGTTTTGGGGCCAATTCAAAGTTAATAGCCAATTTGCCCATGGGAGGCAGGCCAAAATCCAAGTTAGGCAAGACTTGGGTTGCCAGGCGCAAGACTTGGGCAAGCCAGCACACAGGCAGGCATGGGGCGTGTTGCAAGGGCGAGTTGAGCCAAGCAAGGCACAAGGCAACGAGGCATAACACTCTAGAATCAACTAGAGCATGCGTGAGAGGCCAAGGACGCATAAGGGAGGCAACCACAAGGCAAGGCATGCGGGTTCTAGAGAGTTCTAGCGCATGCTGGGGCATGCAAGCTCTAGAAAATTCTAAAGAAGGCAAGAGAGCCAAAGAAAAGTCTAGAACTATGTGGAACATTTTAGACAGGTCTAGAGATTTTTAGAAGGATCTGGGGAGATCAAAAGGGTTCTAGCACAATCTAGAACCATCTAGAAGGGTGGAGCATCATCTAGAGATTTCTAGAATATTACAGTACTTGCTTAGGAGCTTCCAGAGCCTTCTACCAAGATCTAGGCAAGGATATGCTTAGAAACCTCTAGAAGGAATGTGCAATTATAAATAGGCATCTTGTACATAGTATTAGGCATCCAGAAAAGATAGATAAAGGAATCAAAGAAGGCACTAAAGCATAGAGGGGCGTGAGACATAGTGTGATAGTGAGTTAGCACAATTGTATATTTATAGGCAGTGTAATTTTTTTCATTGCTTAGTGAAATCAATTCTCTCTATATCATCTAGCCACATTCACTTGGTAAGTCTTTTGCTTGCGTTTGTCTATATTCTACTGCGTGTATTGGGGAAGGCTGGCTTAACATAAAGGGTGTGCTTAAGCGTTGTACGAGGGCTGAGTTTGTGTGAAGGAATTCACCCCATGATGCTTGGGAGAGGCATATAGTTGATATGGAGGGAGAAAAGAAGACAATATACAGAAAAGAAAAGTGACTTTCCTTCTAAATCCTTTAAGCTAACAGCTAATGTGTGTTGTTATTCTTCATTTGGCCACACTAAATTTTATGTCTTATATACATATATATACCTTTTATGAAAAAATTTGTATAACTTTATGTTATCTATTATATTCTTAAAGTTATAAGATTCTGTGATATTTCTAAATAACAAGTTTTTATAATATTTATATATAAAATATTGATTTTATATTTTTAAAATAATAATTTTTACATTTTTCAACTGTTTAATAAGTATTTAATTTTATAAATTGAGATGTTCAATGAGTCGAATTATATAAAGTATTTAATAAATACAATTTTATTAGTTGATATGTTTAATATGCAAAATAAAGTTGAGAATTTTATAAACCTAAGATAGTTTGGTCTAGTGATTGAAGCCTGCTCCATGTTACTGTGGTGATTTTAGAATCAAATCGTGGAGTCAATATCTTAAAGAGGAATTTTTACATAATGACTTTCATAAGAAAGGTATTAATCTCTTATCCAACACTCGAACAATATGCATAAGTAGAAATGCGAAGGAGAACAAGACATGATCTAATTTCATAATGACCAAATCTAAACTCATTTTTAATTTTTTTTCAATGATACTATAATTTTGATTGGTATATTATAATAATATTATTTATTAAATGTGACAAGTATGAATTAAAAAAATAATTAAAATTATAATTAAGATAAAATCTATAATAATTAAAGAATACGACTCTAATTATTGTTTTATGTCCAATTAATAAGGAATTTGTATTTCAATATATCATTATAAAATGATAGTAGGCAATTAGTAATGCACAATGTTAATAACTTGGACAATGAGTATGGTGGAAAAACTCAAATTTAAAACCGCTCATTCTCTTTAATTTTTACGAAAGATAGAAAGACCAATCAGACCATATTTAATTAGTTGTAAGTTAAGTATTTCAGTAAATTAATAATGCATTGAACTTTTACCGTAGTTAGAATTTTGCTTACTCTGGTTTTAAAAAATGATAAGACTTTCTATTCCTAATTTATGGATGACTCATACACTAAATTAAAAAAAAAAAAAACTTTTTAAAACAAAATTATTATTTTATTTTTTTAGTGTATGGTAAAAAATACCTTTATTTAAATTAAAATTAAAATTAAAATTTTATTTATAATTGATTTGATATATAGATTTGTCTATAAACGAAGTGCAGGTAAATCTTTCCTAAAGAATATATATATATATATATATATATATATATATATATATATATATACTTTTAAGTTACATGCTATGTTATTATTTTATTTTGTTTTAAATGGGCTTTTTTATAAGCTCTTTACAAGCTACTATTTATACATCTTTTAGAATTAACTCATTTAACAATGTTTCTATTGTTTTTTTTTATTATCAGGAACCTTCTAATTCAGCTTGAGACTTAATCACAATTAAGTAAAATTATTTTTTGGTCCTAACTATTTGGGATGGGTCTCTACCGTTGAGATTCTAGATTTAGGTGTATGTATGGTCTAGGCTAGTTTGGATATTTTTTGCTAAACTTTTCATGGTTTATTGATAATTATAAATTAAAAAAAAGTATAATATAATTCTTATTTGGAAAATTTTCATTATGATAAAATAGTATATATTAGATTCCTAATATAATTCTTATACAAAAATTTTCATTATAATTAAGTTTTATATACGTCAAAGGATTATTATTTTTTTACATAAATCTTATAAAAATATATAATTATTATAAAAATTAAATTAATTTATCGTACAAAAAATTTTTAAGGACTTTTTTCTAATTCTATTAGTAAAGGGAATTAAATTCATATAAGTAAAAAACCAAGAATATTGACTTCACATTCGTTCAGGTGGAATGTTTCACTGCAAGAATATTGGTTTTCCAAAGTAAGAGTGCACGAAGAAACCTTAAATTGGTTTTCCATTCCCATGTTAACCTTTGTTACCTTCATTATGCATTTCTATATTTTTATAAAATATATAAATAATTTTGATTAAATTGAAATAATTTGAACATAATTAGCTAGGAATCCTAATATTAAAAAAAAATGAATATCTTTAATCACCAATTATGATTCCACGCTTCGTAAACCAACATTTAGTATTATCTTATTTGAATAATTATTATTTAAAATATTTTATAATTAAATATTTAAAATCTCAAAAAATTAAAAAAATATATAGATTAAAGAAAAATCCTCATAATTTTTTATTCAATATTTCTATCTAGATTTTAATTTTGAAAATCTATGTTTTTATTTTTATATTGCCTTGTTGCTTTTAAAAATATAAATTTGATAAATATAACTTTAAATAGTTAGTACATGAGGATGAGTCAGCTTTAGATTAACAAAACGTCTTTTGAGCTTATAGGTGAGTCTCTATATAGAAATTATGCAACCAAAAGCGAAAAGAATATCTTATTAAATTTGAGATGTTATAAGCTTGATATCAGAGTAGTCGTGTCCCAAAGAGGACACTGAGTCCCTAAAAAGATGCTTTTTATGTGACATCCCAAGAGAATCTCACATCAACTAAGTAGAAAATGAGTGTAATGTACTTAGAGATAAACAAGCTTTATATTAGCAAGATGCGTGCACATATCTACTAAGATACAATACACATAATTGAAAATAAATAGATGTAAGATTTAAAATAAAATATACAATAATGAATTTGGTAAAGTGTTACATATTATTATTCACCTTGAAAAGCAAGAATTTGTGTCTCTCTTTGATCAATTAAACTCTCACAATATTTTTTTGAAAATCCCCAGCCTAATATTAAATTCACACACATTGCACTTTTAGTTATTCGCTGCCAATTCTGTTGATACTTAAATTCTTATTATTCTTATTCACGATTCACATTTGTATTTTTAAATAAATTAATAGCTTTAAATTCTTCATAAATTTATTTACTATTTTGAAATTCATATTTCTTATAATACATATTGAAATTTGTTTATTTATTTTAATAACTAAAAGAAAATATCAAATTACTTAAATCCATTTATTAAAATCATTCGGCTAAATTTAATTTTTTTAAGGGACATAATTTATAAGTCCTTTGGCTAAATTTAATTTCTTTAGATAATTTTATTTCTTAAAATAAGGATTTAACTTATTTACGGCAATTAAATGTACATACATATAATATTTATTTATTTTAATAAATAAATATTATACAATTTTACTATATATATTTACATACATTTATTTATTTTACCAAATAATAAAATATAATTTTACAATAAAATTTTTAATTTCTTCGCTTTGCTTTTTCTTAAAATGTCACTTAACATCTTATTCTCAAATCTTTTGTCAAATTTAATCAAATATAAATAAATTTTGATATTTATTTAACTAATTTATCCTGTCAATAATTTGTTTTTTATTTAATATTACAATGTATTTTTTTACAATAAATTAATTTTTTAATAATTCTTTCTTTCCTTTTTCTGTCACAATTTAATAGCATTTCATTTGTAAATTATTCTATCCGAATTTCACATATTTTGCGATAACACACCGTCCATCTATTAGGCACTTTACAATAGTTTTTCCATGCACCAATTATGATATTTCACAAATTATCAACATCAATATTTATTCCATCTTTAATTAACTCATTTATAAACTTAAATTATTTTAATTTCAAATTTAAACTTTATACTGAATTTAACAAACTAAATCTTAAAGTATACTGATTTTGATTCAGAGTAAGGATTGAGGTTCAATGAGAAGAGATGGTTATTTTGTCTTCTAGGGTCTTGCCAGAGACTCGCCGACCACTCACCGCACCACTGTGCATGGTAGCCAGAGAATCAAACTTCATCAATTTTGGACGAATCGCACATCCCCAGACTCACAATTCTATGGTGAGCTCGACTTTGATTTTAGCTTTGGGAGTCACTGATCAATTTGGCCAAAACCAAGTCGATAGTGGTTATCTCATTGCCAATCATGGTGGCCACTTTGATTCAGAACATTTTTGTCAATTGGGGCTAGGAAAAACACTCAACTGGCCATGAGGAATTGATTCAAGCTCATCTCGCCGCTGGAGTTTGTTGATAACAACAAGAATCGCCAGAAATAGCTTTAAATGGTGTCAAAATGGTTCTAGTCGATCTCTATCCTTGTAGTCCTCCATATTGAAATCCAAGACTACCAATGAGCTCCTCTCGATAAGCTCTTATGATTAGAGTGCTCAATTGTCGGAGATAGTGCCCGAAGAATCAAGGATAAGAAATGATAGGTCATATTTTCATAGTACTTTTAGCTTAATATTTATTAAGAATTTTGATATTTTTAATTAATTTGATTAGCTTTTATCTAGATTTATTTATGCTTTCAATTAAGTTTTCTTGATCCTTAATAAGCTTGATTTGAAAGATTTTTAATAGAAAAATAGCCAGATTCTGATCAAAGAATGTTAGGTTGAAAATTTAAGTGGACTAAATTCCAATATTTAGCCCATGAAGATTTGAAGCCTAGACGGAGCCCTTACATGGATCTGCATGAGACTGATAAAAGAGCCCGCCTTAGCATTACTCAAGCCTCACCCATTGGAAGAAATTTTCTAATTAGGAAGAAATTCGATTCAAAATTAATTTCCTACACAAATTATATTTTTTCCTAATTAGGCCTATTATTTTCCTACTCGGATTAGAAGACATCTTATGAAGTCTATATAAAGAGAGATTAGCAGGGCATTCTTATCATCAAATTCTAGATCTCAAATCTTTGTTCTACTCTTTTCTTATCATCAAATTCTAGATCTCAAATCTTTGTTCTACTCTTTTCTTAGTTTTTCTTTCTTTGTAAGACTTCAAGCATTCAAGTTGTGTAAATAATCAAGGGAGCGGTCTACACTATTGTTGACTAGTTTTTATCTCTAAACTCTTAATCTTGTTTTTAATTCATATTATTTACGGAATTATTTTTTGATTTAATTGAGTTTTATTTAATTACTATGTTGAATTAAACTCTCATACTAGAAATTTGATGTAACTTAACTTCTGCCCCAGTTTCTACCCTGGACTGATTTATTTCATTAATCGCTATCTAAAGAAGGATTTTTTGATAAGAAAAGGGTAATAAATTACATGGGAATAATACTTTATGCGGAAGCTATACGGTACTTATGGGGATTTTCATAATTTAACGACCATAGATTATGAATTCTTGAAAAGAAATCATAAAACTTAATGATTTAATTCATGTCTGGTTGCGCTATTGGATAGGTAATTAGACGCGATTAAAATAACTAACAATACATTGGGAGAGCTTGTTAGTGACTTTAGGGTTATTCTCCCTACTTGAACAATTAAAATTGATTAGCAAACTAATAAAGCAAATTGGGCAGAGTTAAGTGAAATCAACATCCCTAGTAGCTTTTAAACCTTGATTTCTTTTCAGCAAATATTCTTGTTTGAATTCTTTTCTACTATTTCATTTTATTTTATTTTACTTTTACAATTATTCTCTATATTGTCGTTTAAATAATAGTATATTAAGATAATTTTGTTATTTGGTATCCAATCTTCATGGGATGATACTCTACTCACTCTTTATTACTTGCTGCGATTTTGTACACTTGTGAAAAGCGTTGTCAAGTTTTTGGCATCGTTGCTGGGGATTGGCGTTACCAATACCAATACTAATTAACCTACTATTAATTTAAATATTTATTTTTCTATTATTTTAAATTTTCTAAGGAATCATTCAGGTGTTCATGCAAAGACGATCTTGTAGCGTTGAAGCTTTAGTTTTTTATCTAAAAATTGAAAAGACTTGTCAAAGGAATAACGCTGCAAGAAGGAATCGAGAGTGTGAAAAACAAAGGCAATCAACCATGACTGGATTAGAAGTTGAGATTCATGATTTAGTGGAGCAAGAGGAACAAGAGATACTGCAGCACCAGTTGCAGCAAAATCGGAGACATCCTGCTCGCACTTTGCGTGATTATACTACCCCTTCTCTCAATGGAACCACCTCAAGTATCACTAGGCCTAGGGTAGAAAGCTAAGAAATTTGAAAGAAAACATGCCATCATTCAAATGCTCTCTACCTCAATCCAATATGGAGGGTTACCTAGTGAGGATCCCAATGCCCATATAATAAATTTCTTAGAGATTTGCGCTACCTTTAAACAAAATGGAATTTCTGAGGATGCTATCAAATTAAGATTATTTCCTTTTACCTTGAGGGATAAGACACGTGCTTGGTTACAATCATGCCCTGTAGGAAGTTTTACTACATGGGAGTAGTTAGCCTACAATTTTTTGGCAAAATTCTTTTCATCTTCAAAGACCACCAAGTTACGCAATGAGATAATAACCTTTTCCCATCATGTATAAAGAAAGTTTGTATGAAGCTTGGAAAAGATTTAAGGATCTGTTGAGGAAGTGCCCACATCATTCTCTACCTAAGTGGTTACAGGTACAAACTTTTTATAATGCATTGTCTCCTAACATTATTTGGATGCAGTTGCTGACGATCTTTTGAAAGAAATGGGATTGATGAAGCATATGATTTGATAGAAGAAATGGTGAGCAACAACCATTATCAAAATACCTCAGAAAGGAAAAGGACTGCAGGAATCTATGAAATTGATGTCATAACCGCGCTTAATGCCAAGCTGGATAATATGGTAAGAAAGTTGGATTTGTTGACCACTAACTCTGTTAATTCTATTCTGCAAGCATGTGACAGGTGCAATGGTCAACATGGAGTTGGGGAGTGCATGTTGGATACTTTAAACCTTAAAACTTTGGAGCAAGTCAACTACGTGATGAATCAAGGAAGGAAGAATTACCCATATTCTAACTCTTGTGGCAACAAGTTGAGAAATGACCCTAATCTTTCTTATGGGAATACAAACAACAAACTTGAATCCAGCACCAGGTTTCCCCCCCCAAGAGAAAAAGGTTCATGATGATCTCCTTACTGCTCTTTCCAAATCCCACATGGAGTTCATCAATGAAACTAGGAAAAATCACAAAATCCAACAAGCAGCAATTAGGAATTTATAAATCCAATTTGGACAGTTTGCAAGCATGATGGCCTCAAGACCTCAAGGTACGTTACCTAGTGATGGGTGTCGAGTCCACAAAAAATAATTCCTACTCTTCCTAATCTAAATAAATTGTAGATAGGTTGAGAAGGGTTGAACGTTAGAGACTAACAAAAGCTGATTTTTAAGTTGAAACCAGTTGGTAAAACAATAAATAAAAAGGGGGGATTTTAATCAAAGTGGAAATTGAAAAATAACTAAATAAAAGAAAGTGGTAAAATAATTAATTAAAATCAATAGAAGGAACAATTCAGATAAGGGTGATTGATAGCACAGGATTCTCTTGATTGATCATTGATACAAAGATAATTCGATAATTCAAAAGACTAACAAAAGCTGATTTTTAAGTTGAAACCAGTTGGTAAAACAATAAATAAAAAGGGGGAATTTTAATCAAAGTGGAAATTGAAAAATAACTAAATAAGAGAAAGTGGTAAAATAATTAATTAAAATCAATAGAAGGAACAATTCAGATAAGGGTGATTCATAGCACATGATTCTCTTGATTGATCATTGATACAAAGATAATTCAATAATTCAAAAGACTAACAGGTTATAATCTTTGGACAAGCACCTTTGAAAAATCTTTTCATATTATTAGATTAAATAGATAAGCGCTAGAATAATCTCTAACTAGCGAACAACCCTAAACAAGTGATAGAATTTAATTCACTAGCAGCAATAAAAATTAGAAAGACCCTGCTCTATTCAACAAACTTACAAGCGCAATTCATTTAAAATAGATTGTGGGTTTCCATAATATAATCCAAAGGCCTGATCACAATCAAATTATATTATTTGCTACTTATTCAATTCAGTTAGACAATTCGAATCTTAACTTCATTGATTAGCTATACGCTTCCCTATTAGATTGAACAATGCACCCTTATTAAACAAACAAGAAAACAATAGAGATGGAGTTTCTCATAAATTCGGAAAACAGACAAAAGCTAATCAAATTTAAAGAATAAATTTATCGTATTTAGATCTTACAATCTTGAAGAATCCCTACTTAAAATCAACCCCTGACTGAATATATTGAACTTAGCCGCTCATGGCTGTAAAGAACACGAGGAATAAAAATAGAATACAGATATATTCTAAAAGTGGTAATAATAATGAGATCCCCTTTTACAATCCTTCAAATCCTATATATAGAGGAGAAAAGAAATACCTAAAAATAAAATATCTTTTAAAAATCTAAGATATTTAATTAAGTATTTGCAAAATCCCTTAAAAAATGGGTCAGCTCGCACTTTAGAAGATTTTCTCGCATTTGGTAAGATTTGCAAAAGTTCAGGTCGCGTCTCTCTAGCGCTTGCCCAAGCGCTATTAAAAATCTTCTAGTAGCTTTTCTCTCAGCTACGGGATTGATTGCATACCACTTGCCTAAGCGCTATGCAAAAACTTCCAGTAGCATTTCTCTTTCTTCCAAGCCCAACCCCATTGCGCTTGCCCAAGCGCTACGCAAAAACTTCCAGCAATGTTTCTCTCTCCTGTGGTAGCCCTTGAGGTACGAACTCCAATTCTCCATATCTTCCTAAACTCATAACTAGTTGTCAGTCAAATTACAAAAATGTTTACTATAAAGGAGCCAAACCTAATCAAATACCATGCCCTAGCTTTGTCCCTCCAACACAATTTGGAAGAGGGAGGGTGTACTTGGAAGATGATTTAAGTAGAACGGGCAAGCAACAAAGAAGTTGATGCCATAACCATGGTAGCTTCATGAGAAGAAGGGTTATCAGGAGTCATGTTTGAACACTAAGCTTGCCTGAGCTTTGAGAAAGCGAAGATCTTATTGACCCAAGCTGAAAGTAGTTGGATGAGCCCGAACATTGACTTTTACAAAATGATGTTCGATCAATCGACAAGTATGAAGCTATCAAACTCTATAGGAAAGTAACAAACTATGCGTTAGATAATGGAGAACTATACAAAAGATCAAAATGGCATCCTTGGGCAAAATGTGTAACAGAAGAAGATGGCAACTACATTACAAGAGAAATTCATGAGGGAGTTTGTGGGGCACATGAGGGCTCGGATAAAATCCTTAGAAAAATCTTACTGTCAGTATAATATTGGCCCACAATGAAGAGAGACATTCGCCACTACATTCTCCACTATAAAACATGCCAGAAGCATGATCGGGTGCCCAGAAAGCCTTGTGTAGAGTTTTAACCCTTGGCTTCATCCCAACCTTTCGTCCAGTGGAGGATAGATATCTTGGGACCTTTCCGCTGTGAACACTCAATTTTTTCAGGCTCAAAAGCCTATTTTTCCGGACTGCAAACAGCCCGGCCGGACCAAAGGCCATTTTGGAAGTTCATCAGAAATATGCCAATATGGTACTTGAAACGTCCGGAAAATTACGAGGATC
>CANUEP010093739.1:0-124142 GCA_947857235.1 Jatropha podagrica
TGTTGAATTGGAGTTTTGGGGGTTTGGAGAAAATTGGAAGTGTGTATATTTTCTTTGTGTGGCAAGTTAATTTTTAGTGGGAACTCTTGCGAAATTTTCGTAGGAATTTCTTTAACATTAATTCTATATATAAAAAAAAAAACACAAAACAAAATATAAACTACTTGCCTCCTTATGGAAATTAAACCACTTCTAATTTGTGATCTAGCTTTAAGAAGTGACATAAGTCGGTGCTCCGGCACCGATTATGGCATCCGTCGTCTGGTTCTTCGGGATTGGCCGGTGGGTGTTACAAAGCGGATCTTGAGGATTTAATGAAAAAATATTCAGCAAGAGGATAAAGAAATTGAAAGAAGACACAAGCTGATTCATGCCTTCAACAATTTGGCTAACCATATATCCTATGCTTTGAAAATATTTGCTGAGGCTGTCAGTGAACTAAAATCACTGAAACAAGGAATCCCTGCACCACTTGAACAATCTGCTAAACCAAATATGGAAGAAAGAAGCTCTCCACAGCCTAGAAAAAAGGGTGAAACACACCACTTCAAAATTCCCAACTCACTCTAGAAGACAAACTCAAAGCTTATTCAAGACCATACCTGCTAAACCTGGCAAGGCCGAAAGTGTCCAAAAGCCCATGGACTTAGATGATGATGCGTAGACCTCTTATGATGCATTTTTTTTACTTACTTATCTCTTTTAACTGTTTTTCTGTGTTTTTGCATTTGGATTTATAGTTGATTACTCTCTCTATCCTCTTTGATGGATGACAAGAAGGGGGAGAAAAGAGTAATTGTTAGTGCTTTGTTGTTGTGTGTTATGTTGTTGCTGTGTATGTTTTTAGTACTCTGTTGTTATGAACTTTAATTTTAATTATTAATACTTTATTTTAATTGTTAGTGTTTTGATTGCATGTTATATTACTATGTATGTCTTTAGTGCTTTGCTGCTATGAACTCTAATTTTAGATATATTATATTATTTATGTTTCTACTTCTATTATAATTTGAGATCGATGATCCTGTGCTGAGTATTTTGCCCTTAATCATGTTACATAACCTTTAGTTTTTTTTTTTTTGCAGGCTATGCATATCATGAACTCAGTTTATATACACATTTTTTATTTTATACAATGATTCTCCAGTCTTCTGCAGTTTTTTTTAAAGTCACAATTCATTTAT
Organism: Jatropha podagrica; assembly: GCA_947857235.1. Taxonomy (NCBI): domain Eukaryota; kingdom Viridiplantae; phylum Streptophyta; class Magnoliopsida; order Malpighiales; family Euphorbiaceae; genus Jatropha; species Jatropha podagrica. The sequence goes on from CANUEP010093739.1 coordinate 1,185, forward strand.
GCAAGAAGTTCTCAGCTCAAAAAAATAAGTGAACTAATTTTGTTCCAAACAGTCTGTAAGCTGATTTTGGTAAATTCTGTTTATCTTTTAGCATCAATCCTCTTTTTGACTCACCCCTTTTATAGCTTGCTAATTTTGTTAATTTCTTTGTATATATACTCATAAATTCAGGGGAATTTTCTCTTCTATTTGTTCTTAATGCTCTTTTACTCACACGATAAAATCTCTTGAGTAAAGAAAAATGATGTATAGACTTAGGGGGAGAATTTTTTTCTCGCACTATATACTCAGATTAATTATTTTTATCATTATCAAAAAGGGAGAGATTGTTAGCTCAAGGACTTTTACAACCTTAATTTTTTGATGATAAATAAAAATAATAAATCAAAATAAATTATCATATAGTATGCTTATAAGGTTTTTTTACATAAATTAATTCACGTGATGTCATCAAATTGAAGACTAAAACTTATCTAAATGAGGATCACCAATGCTACTTAAAGAAGTGAAGATAATGTAATTTGTGAGTTAGCCAAAATTAATTGAAATTAGTTCTTTTTATAAAAATAAAAAGATAAATTATGTTTATTCTAGCTAAATCTAAAATGATCTTTCTAGGCTTGCTCAAATACTCAATTAATAATTTTTTTTGAATTATTAAGAGAAAAAATGCATTTTAAATTTTATCTTTCAAAATTAAAAATACATTTCTTTTTTGGTAAAAAGATTTTTGGATAAAAGTGATCTCAAAAACCACCTTGAGCTTTGCAATTTGAAAAGACCACCTTCTTATAAAAATACAAAAGTCCAAATTTTTCTCTCTCTCTTACTGCAGCATTACCGTCACTTTTCTTCCTCCCCTCTCCTTCTCTAACATTAACTTCAAGTTTCTAACGGAAAGAAAATTCTGTTTTGATATAAAATGGCCGACAGCATTCTTGGTTATGTATGAGAGAAGATTTTGTTTACTGCTTTGAATTTCAAAAACTCTCATCTCAAGCCTTTCACTTCTTCTTCTTCTTTCTTTATGCTTTAAAATGCATCACATTTAAGAGAAGAAGATGAACAATATTTTTTAGAGAGATTTTTCAAAAATGATCTGAAAACCTTTTAAAATCTTTTTCCTAAGCTTAAATGGGTATAACTCTCTTTCTATTATAGGTTTGTGTAATCTAAAATAGAGTAGAGGAAAAATTTAAATGAAAAATCTTATGAGAGCAAAGTTAATGTGAACCTTGTGCATTTTGGGTAATCAAGCACCTCTCTTATGTATAAAGAGAAAAGCCTTATAATTTTTCTAGTTCTTAAATAAAAACTAATGGGGTTAAGTTTCATCTAGTTCTTTGACAAAAACTAAAAATGATAAATTCATAAGTTCTTTGAAAAATTTATGGGTAATGATTAGTTCTAGGTGTTGGTCTATATCATTGTAATAGGTTTTACTCTTGCCCTTTAAAAGAGTTTGATAGTGGAGGAACTCAAGATAAATTCTTGAGAAGTGAAAGTAGGCGAGAGAAGTGTCAAACCACTATAAAATTAATTGTGTTGTTTTTCTCCCCTTTCATCTCTTGACTATTACACATTCTCATATATTCACTTGATTATTCATTTATGCTTAATGAATCAACTCTGAAATTTGTATTTCACAATGAATATTAACTTTTGAGATTGCTTAAATCAGTTACTATCTCGCAGTATTTCTGTAAGCTGATTTCAGTAAGCTATATTCTGCACTAGTTAAGCGATTTGCTCTAATGCATGTGACAAATGAAATTGAATGTTTAAATGCTTTATATATTATTGCTATCTAGTCTGAGTTGGTATATTAGTTGCTTCTACTGTAATTATAATATTCTTGAAAAAGAACTTTTTTTTTTAAATATTAATTCACTCATCTCTTGGATATTTACCTATTGGGACCTACAAGTCCTCCTAATGAATTATAAAATTATTTTTTAAATAAATACAAATAGATAATTAAACAATTAAAATTTAAATTTTATCTTTGCTAAATTTATTTTTTAATAAATATATACGATAATGATACATTTAAAAATGTTTTATATTTTATTTATTAAGTATTTAATTCTTTTAAGATATAGATAAAAAAGAAAGAAAATGTATGCTTTTATTAATATTTTTTTATGTTTATATGATTTAATTGGATGTATTTTTAAAAAATAAATTTTTAAATAGAATATATATAATTTTTTTATTTAAAAGAGAAAAAAAAAAGAAAAAAAAGTATATTTTTATTAATATTTTTTTAAGTTTGTAAGATTTGATTGGATATATTTTTTAAATAGTAAATTTTTAAATAGAATTTACATAATTAAATATGAGATAATAAATAATTGAAAATTTTAATTTAAAAAATATATATAATATTTTATTGATATATTTATATATCCATATACATTAAAACAGTGTTTTATTAGGTGAGTCCTGAAAGAGTTTCATTTTTAATAATAATTTTTTATTTTTTTTTGTTATTGAATAATTTATTTTAATTTAGAAAAAGATTTAACTTTCTTGATATTTTTTGGTCTTTTATCAAAAATCTATTTGATTTAAAAGAAAATAGTGTTTAGGAAACTGAAAAAAAAATTAGAACTATATAGTTCTGTTGGGTTACTCTTGGAATTTTCAGAATTTGTGTGTATGTGCATATATTTCACTAAGCAAATAATATTGCTATCATAGCTAAAGTGACTTCTATTATTAATTTAAATCATCCTCTCATCTCTTGTTTCTTACGTAACAGTAAAAAATAATTTATTATTATTTTTCATTATAGTTGTATATAGATATTAATTTGAAGTTAAGGATAGAGATTGAAGATTAAATAGTTTTAGTTTTTCTTTTCAATTTTCTAACACACTATTTTTTTAAATCAAATAGATTTAAAATAAAAGAGAAAAAAATTTGTATGTACGTGCATATATTTCACTGGATAAATAATACTGCTGTCGTAACTAAAATGACTTCTATTATTATTTTAAATCATCATCTTATTTCTTTTCTTTTAACTAACAGTAAAAAATAATTTATTATTATTTTCATTATAGTTATATATAGATATTAATTTGGAATTAAGGATAGGGATTAGAGATTGAACGATGACTTGATTTCTTTTTGGACACCTGTTAGGATTTTAAAAATCTGTATTTATAAATTAGGGACTAATGGATTAAGTCTAAGGATTGAGTTGAACTTTATTTTAAGATCACTTGATTATATAAAAATAGAATTAAATACATAAAGAGATATTATAACAAATAGTTTGTATGTCAAAGTGTAATATAATTTAACCACTTAAATTATTTTAATCTAAATAAAATTTATACTTTATATTATATAAATAAAAAATAAATATATAATAAGTATAGTCAATGTGCAACGCATTGCATAAAAAAACTAGTAATATATAAAATGCACCCCTAAAAACTAGTATATGTATGGGGAGATTCAAACATAGATGAATTGTTAGGTTACCTAAATATTTAATTATGTTTTGGTGTGTGCTGAAATACTATTTTTAGGATGCATTCAGTTGGTAAATTATACAGAAAACTGATTTAAAAATGTAAAATTTTTAAATCTATAAATATAACATCCACTTTCTTATATATACATAAAGAAATATTTTCTCATTCAGATTTTTTCACCCATTGGATATTTTTATTATGTTTTATTGGTTTATTAATAAAATTAAAATTTAAGGGAAAAAAAAAAGAAATATTTTCTAATTTAAAGAGGTAGAAAAAAATCTTATCCTTACATGAATGGAAAATTAAAAACATTATTAACTGCAATTATGAGAATATCTCATTATGGTCTTCTAAAAAAAAATTATGATATATTTATTAACTAATGTTATCCTTATTTTTTTAATATTAAATCTAGCCTCCATCTGCATTCCGTGGAATTGGTGCTAATGTGACAGTTAAATATGATATGTGCATCCCATAACATGTCAGTTTAGTATTAAAACACCAGTGCATGAGGAATAAATATTTATTTTTTATTTTTTTCATAAAAATTATTTTAAAATATTTAATAGAAAAATTATTCAATCGTGTACACTTAAAAGATTTAAAAATTAAATTTTATATTATTATTATTTAATTTTAAAAATTAAAAATTATTCTTTTATATATTTAGTATATGAATCTAATCAATAATAAATATGAAACATTTTAATTATTTTTAATTTTTAGTTATAATTAAATATAAAGTAATTATTTATGAAATGTTAATTTTACAATTTCAAATTCTTAATTAAATTAAAATATAAAAAATTATTATTTAATTAAAATTTTTAAATCTATAAATATAAAATTTATATAATGTAAAAGCCAAAAAATTAATTTAAAATTTTGAATAAAATTGCAGAAACCAAATCGAATCTAATTGAAAATATAAATTAGATAAAGGTCTGGACATTGTGCTGGTCAATTACTTTATCATGATACATACTTTGCTATCATGATACATACTTTATAGTTTATAAGTTATAATTGTAAATTATATTTCATATAATATTAAAAATATTTATTTACATATAATTTACTTTATTTTATTAATTTAATTAATATATATTATTATGAAGTTTTAATTATTTTTTATATATTCTATTTATTCTTTAAATATAATAAATTAATTAATTAACAATTGAATTCTTTTATTTTTTAAATAACAGGTTGAAACTCTCATGGTAGAAAATAAATAGGAATTTTAATTTTTTATTTTGAAAATTGTTTGGTTATCAAATATTTTATTAGAAGAAAAATTTTACATTTATGATTTTTAAAATAATAATTTTTAATTTTTTCCATTTTAAATTTTTAATATTTTTAAGTAAAAAATAAATTATTTTTTTTCCATGTGAACTTGTGACTTTACGCTCATCAAGCATCTCATGGAGGGATAATAATGAATTGAGTACCTACTTAAAATGTATTATCTAAATTCGAATCTGATTATTAATTAAATATTCGAATCTATCCTGAATCCATTTAAAAATTTATTTTTAATATTCGAACCGATTATAATTAACCATTTAAATATCGGAATCCGTTTTAATATTCCGAACCCTTTTGAATACCTACTTAGCATTAAAAATATTTTTATTTTTATTGTTTAAAAATAAAAATTAAGTAAAAGTTATAACGTTACTATTTTGACTTAATAAAAATATAATATAAGTATTAAATATAATTATGACATCGATTATAATTAAAAATGTATATGTATAATTTTATTTTTAAAAATAATTATTTTAAATATTTTTAGAATATTAATCAAACGGGGGTGGTGGGTGCCCGAGTCCTTAAATTTAAACCTAATATAAATATTAAAAATGCTATTTGCATTTGTCCAAATCCGTTTATTCACTACTCGAACAGGCCAAAATTGAATCGAATTGCTATCCCTAATCTCATGGGTCCACAATCAGATAATTTGATGAAATATAGATAGAGGCTAGATTTGAAATAAAAATATAAATTTATGATATTGATCGATAAAGTTAAAAAAATTTGCTAGAATTGATAAAACAATTGAAATTCAAGAATTAATACACAAATTAGAAAATATACTAAAATTTATATTTTTTTCATAAATTTTATTAAACACAATTATTATGTATTCAAAAAAAATATTAACTAAACTCAAAATTAAATATTCCTAAATTACTTTTGTCAAGATTCATGAATACGCCTTGTTAAAAAGTAGAGCAACATTTGCAAGAATCTTTAGCTTATGTGCCAAGTCCTACCAAGCCGTTAAAAGTCCTTTTGATCATTAAATATTAGTACAAGTTAAGTTGACGCGTGTGAATATAGTTTCAATTTTGCGGGCGCCAAAGGCCGGTCGATGGAGGGCTTTTGACAAAAATAATATTCTTTAAATTATTTTCCAATTTAATACAATTTTAAAACTATTTACTAATTTAATATTTATTTTTCCATATAGAAAAAGTGTTATACTAAAACCAATAACTCAATTGGTTGTTTCATTGCAATAGAAAAAATAACTCGTACTGCTAAGCAGTTAATAAAAAGTAATTATAGAATAAATAATAATTTTTATTTTGTATTTAACCATCGATTCAATTGGTGGTTTTAATATAAAATAAAAATTTTAAATCGTCAATTTGCATTTTTCTTTAAAATACACAATTTATTTACGGTTTTCAATGCAACTATAGGATGTATCCACTGGTTTGCAAAAGTACATGAAAAAAATAGTATTTTATTTAAAGTCCACTAGGTTAATTAGTGATTTCAATAAAAAAATATTTATTTATTCATCTCTGCACCACAACGTGAGTGAAGTGTACCATCTGCGACGTTAGAAATTCCATCGATGATGATGGCATCCAATCAACAAACTCATATGACATTTTCTAGTCCACAACAATTATCTGTGAATGTGGTTCAAACTTTTCGCACGAGTGTCGATATCAAGGTATTAGAGAAGATGCAGCATGTTGAAACTCACGTCGTAATAGGAGGCCTCCAAGGTGTGGGACAAGAAGATATGTGGGTAGACATTAATATGGTTAATTTTTCACATAATAGTTATTAAGACATTTTTAAAATAATATAAGTTCAACTTGAAGCACCTTATTACTCTTGGTAATTTTCAACGGTGTAAGGAAATTTATGTTATTATTTAACTTGAAATAATTGTGAACCAAAACCGTCAGATTATATGTGTGTTTTGCTAAAAATGTTTTTTGAGTAAATAATTTTTATTAACCTAGTGAACTCTTAACAAAACACTATTTCTCATATACTTTTTGTTGAGTAATGGTCACATCTAATAGTTATACTGAAACCATCAAACGAATTGTGTGTTTTAGTGAAAAGACAAATTAATAATTTAAAATTTTCATTTTGTATTGAAACCACCAATTGGATTAGTGGTCAATATAAAATAAAAATTATAGTTTATTCATATAATTATTTTTTGTTAACTGATTGTCAGTATGGATAACTTTTCTATCACACTAAAATCACTAATTGAGTTGGTGATTTTAGTGCAACGCTCTCACTATAGCAGATCAAACATTAGATCGGTAAATAGTTTTAAAATGATACTAGATTGGAAAATAGTTTTTTGAAGAGCATTATTTTTGTCAAAAATCTGTTGATCGAGGTCGTAAGGTAATCTTTCTCATAATTTACAAATTCATTTTTTTAATTTTTTTTAAAAATATTTTCTGCAAAAGAGTTCTTGAATTTTTTGATGTGTGGAATATTTAAGAAAATTAGTCAATGATAATATCTATGTGAATATATAATAATAAAATATATTTGATAAAATAACGAGACTCTTAAATCAACCCTGATTAATAAGTAATTTAGGATTTTGAATCTTTATTCTATACGGATTACTCAGACTCCACTATAAATACTCCAAACTCACCCTAAAGACGATAATTCACAATTTTGTATATCTCAAATTCTGAGAGATTAACAATTATTTGGTAAGCGTGGAACACACGTTCAATCTTTTCAACCCTAGATAATCCACATAATCCTTTCTTCACCCCCCTTGGCAGCCAATCCCACTGAAAATCCTACCTTAAAAGGCTAAGGCAATGCCCTTGGCGAGGCCAGCCAACAGTTCACCTTTACTCTCCCATTTATTATCGATCCATAGGTTGTAGCTGCCTTTACCCAAGCTTACTTTCAATTCACCACTGTATTGAAAGGCGTTTTGGAGAACTCCTACCCAATGGTGAACTCACCTATCCTCCAACCTGCAAACCTCCCCCATCAAGAGGATAAAACCCATCCACCTTCCCCTAAACACCAAAGCCATTCAATATCTAATCGATACTAAGAAGTGGAATCGAAATTAGATCTTCGGGGGATCAAACCGCATAATCAGGAGATCAGTCATACTCAACCAATATTAGACAAAGAGCTAGACTGGGAGTGTAAGGAGTCAAGGGAGAATGGAGACTATGGTCTCTGACAGGATTTGCCATTATCACCTAATATCTTAGCCGCAGCCCTTTCTCTAAACTTTAAGCTCCTCACTTTTCAATCTTATGATGGGTGTACCGATCCAAGGAGTAACCTGACGATCTTCCGAACCATGATATATTTGCAGACTAATTTAAAGGATCTAATGTATAAAGTTTTCCCAACCACTCTCAAAGGGCCAGCGCAGGAGTGGTATCAAACGCTTAAAACTAATCCATCCACTCTCTCACAATTAGCCACAGTATTCGAAGCCCACTTCATAACTTGTATCCCGTCCAAGAAGATTTCCTCCGATCTAATAGACTTGAAGAGAGAAGAAGGAGAAACCCTGAGATAGTATATGTCCAAATTCCAAAGGATACCGATGCAAGTGGAAAATTTGAACAATGAGGTAGCTATCAACGCAATAGCAAAAAATTGCACATACAATGAATTGTTTGAAAGTTTGAGTATAGACCCTTCCTTAACTTTTGCTGAACTCATGACACGAGCCCATAAATGTACTAAGCTAGATGAAGCTTATGAGGCTTAATAATGTAGATCATCCAAAGAAAAAAGGTACAAGCACATAAGCCACTCGCTGGCAACGAGGCGAGCACTGTAATGGACTATTTTTTTAGTGTCGTTAATAATGATTTATCAGTATGTGAATAATATCATCGTTCCGGGACATGGTATTATTTTGGTCCGAAAAAATTACTATGCATGTCTAATATGTTATTGAATATTTTTGGAGCATGTTTGCATGATTTAGGTGGGAAGAAAATATTTCATGAATATTTTTTGTGAATTAAAGCATTTAGTGAATATTATTTTTAGTGTGGTGTATGAAGGAATAATTGAGGAATTATTTTGTGGAGTTAATTTAATTAATTGGTGGAGTTAAATAATATTTGGAAGAGAGTTATTTGAGGAATATTTAGAGTCATTGGATGAGATTACTTAGGACTTGATCTTAGCCATTCATTTGACATAAAATTAGGAATCAAAGTTTGACTTTGCTACTTAAAGTTACCAACCACTCATCAACAACTTCTCTCTCTTCTTCTCCTTCACCATCTCCACGCCATCATCTCCTCCTCTTCTTCCTCCATTTCTTTCATTTTCCTACCTTCAAATTACCAAATTAAACCATAGAATAATGATTAATTCCTAAAAAATAAGTAGCAGAAGTTGAAATTGGATATTAAAAGCAGGGACAATTGAAGTTGCCATTGTAGCAGGTGAGTTGTGATTTTTGAGTTTTATGATTTAATAAGTAGAATTCAAGATTTATGCATGGGATTAATGCATTAAATCATGTTCCTTTCATTTCCTATGTTAATTTTTTATTCTAATGCGAATTTCTCCTACTTTGAAGAGGTTGGAGAATCACCCTCTAAAGGCAAGGAGAAGGCCCAAGATTATAGTTTTTAAGCTTATTTAAGCTTCATTTAAAGGTTAGTGCACTAGTATTTTTATTTCCCTTTCAATTTCTTTAAGTTTGCAATTTTGGAGTTTTTAATGATTTTGGGGAATTATGTGGAATGTGTTGGGAAATGAACAATTGGATGTTTTTATGTGATTTCCTATGATTTATAAGCATGAAACAATGCTTAAATAGGAAGAGGAACCTCTCCTCCCTCTTCCCTCACGAATGGCCGAAACTTCCTTAGAGGAAGGACCTTGATTTTTATTATTGTTTTTAATTTCCTTTGATTGTAAATGAGTTTTGAAGTGGTTTTCCTTATGATTTATGGGATTAACTTTGAAGTGGACCCGATATAGCCACTATGAGTTCTTGGTGATGCCGTTTGAGTTCACTAATGCTCTAGTAGTGTTTATGGATTTGATGAACCGGATCTTCCATCCTTACTTGGATCAGTTCATGGTGGTTTTTATTGATGATATTTTGGTGTACTCTCTGACTAGAGAGGATCATGATCACCACTTACGGACAGTACTATAGACTTTGAGAGATCAACGGTTGTATGCTAAGCTTAATAAGTGCGAGTTTTGGTTGACTGAGATTACTTTTTTAGGTCATGTCATCTCTACAGAGGGTATTCGGGTGGATCTGAAGAAGATTGAGGCAATCCTTGATTGGAAGCCACCTAAGAATGTCACTGAGGTTAGCGATTTCTTAGGTTTGGCTGGTTATTATAGGAGGTTTGTCAAGGGGTTTTCTCTTATTGCAGCCCCTTTGACTAGACTTATTCGCAAGGATGTTCGTTTTAAGTGGACTGATAGATGCCAGAGCAGTTTTGAGAGGCTTAAGGCGATGTTTACTAAAGCTCCATTGTTGACACAACTAGCTCCAGGTAGACCATATGATGTTTATAACGATGCGTTGCATAATGGTTTGGGTTGTGTGCTTATACAGGAGGGTAAGGTAGTTGCTTAGGCTTCTTCGACAGCTTAATCCATATGAGCAGAACTACCCTACCCATGATTTGGAGTTAACAGCTATTGTGTTTGCCTTGAAGATTTGGAGGCATTATCTATATGGTGTGAGATGTCACTTGTATACGGACCATAAGAGCCTTAAGTATCGACTTACACAGAGAGAGCTTAACCTAAGGCAGCGTAGATGGTTAGAGCTACTTAAGGACTATGATTTCACTATAGATTACCATCTGGGTATAGCTAATGTAGTTGCAGATGCTTTGAGCAGGAAGTCCTTGGTTGCCCTTCGTGTGATGAATGTTCAATTATCTGTAGCTAGTGATGGTGCTCTTGTAGTAGAGCTTATGGTGAGACCTAGCCTAATTCAGCAGTTTAGAGATGCACAATAGGGTGATGAGACCATTGCCAAGTGGAAAGACTTAGTCTGAGAGGGTAAGAAGAAGAGGTTTGAGATTAGAGATGACTATTTGTACTTTGGAGATCGAATTCGTGTGCCTAAGATCCCAGATTTGAGGAGGAGTATTTTAGAGGAAGCCCACAGTAGTCCATATTCTATGCATCCAGGTAGTAATAAAATGTATTAGGATTTGAGGATGCAGTATTGGTGGTCGGCTATGAAGAGGGACATTACGGGTTTTGTATCGAGATGCTTGACTTGTCAGTAGGTTAAGGCAAAGCATTAGGTCTCATCGGGTTTGCTACACCCTATCTCTATTCCGGAGTGGAATGGGATAGGATCACCATGGATTTTATGATTGGTTGGCCTATTACACACAGGAAGAAAGATGCTATTTGGGTTATAGTTGACAGATTGACTAAGTCAGTGCATTTTCTTCTTGTTAGGACTGATTATACGATGGAGCAGTATGCAGAGCTCTACGTTGATGAGATTGTGAGACTTCATGGAGTTCCTTCCTCCATTATTTTCATAGAGATCTGAGGTTTACTTTGAGATTTTGGAAGAAGTTACATGAGGCCCTGGGTACTAGACTGCATTTTAGCACAACTTTCCATTCGCAGATAGATGGTCAATCAGAGCGGATAATTCAGGTGCTTAAAGATATGTTGAGGGCTTGTGTGATAGAGTTTGAGGACAGTTGAGAGAATTATATTCGACTTATAGAGTTTGCCTACAATAACAATTATCAGTCAAGTATTCAGATGGCTCCATTTGAGGCGTTGTATGGTAGGAGGTGTAGGACACCCCTATATTGGACGAAGCTTAGTGAGGGGAAGATTGTGGGTCCAGATTTGATCTGAGACGTGGACGATATGGTTAGGATCATAAGGGAAAGGTTGAAAGCGACTTCAGATCGACAAAAGCTGTATGTTGATCTTAATAGGAAGGATATTGAGTATGTAGTGGGTGATAGAGTGTTCTTGAAGGTGTCACCATGGAAGAAGGTTATGAGATTCGGCAAGAAGGGTAAGCTTAGTCCTAGGTTCATAGGTCCATACGAGATCTTAGAGCGTGTAGGTTCATTGGCCTATAGACAAGCTTTACCATCAGACATGGATCAGATACATAATGTCTTTCATGTATCCATACTACGAAGATATAGATCGGATCCTTCACATGTGATTTCAGCCGAATCTATCACCATCGAACTAGATTTGACGTATGAGGAAGAACCCATAAGGATATTTACTAGAGAGGTTAAGGAATTAAGGACTAATAGAATGCCTCTAGTGAAGGTGCTATGGAGGAACCATAAGACAGAAGAGGCTACTTGGGAGAGAGTAGAGGATGTGCAATAGCAGCATCCTTAGTTGTTCATATCAGGTAAATTTGAGGATGAATTTCTTTTAAGGGGGGAGAACTGTAATAGACTATTTTTTCAGTATTGTTAATAGTGATTTACCTGTCTGTGAATAATATTATTGGTCCGAGATTTCGTATTATTTCGGTCTGAAAAAATTACTATGTATGTCTAATATGTTATTTAATATTTTTGGAGCATGTTTGCATGATTTAGATAGGTAGAAAATATTTCATGAATATTTTTTGTGAATTAAGGCATTTAGTGAATATTATTTTTAGTGTCGTACATTAAGGAATAATTGAGGAAATATTTTTGTGGAGTTAATTTAATTAATTGGTGGAGTTAAATAATATTTGGAAGAGAGTTATTTGAGGAATATTTAGAGCCATTGGATGAGATTACTTATGACTTGATCTTAGCCATTCATTTGGCATAAAATTAGGAAGCAAAATTTGACTTTGCTACTTAAAGTTACCAACTACTCATCAACAACTTCTCTCTCTTCTTCTCCTTCACCATCTCCACGCCATCATCTCCTCCTCTTCTTCCTCATTTCTTTCATTTTTCTACCTTCCAAATTACCATCAAATTACCAAATTAAACCATAGAATAGTGATTAATTCCTAAGAAATAAGCAGTAGAAGTTGAAATTGGATATTAAAAACAGGGAGAATTGAAGTTGCCATTATAGTAGGTGAGTTGTGATTTTTGAGTTTTATGATTTAATATGTATAATTCCATATCTAGGAATGGGATTAATGCATTAAATCATGCTCCTTTCATTTCCTATATTAATTTTTTATTCTAATGTGAATTTCTTCTACTTTGAAGAGGTTGGAGAATCATCCTCTAAAGGCAAGGAGAAGGCATTTACAAGTTGTAAGTTAAGTGATTTTGAAATAATAAGTGTTAGTGTTATAAAATGTTTTGGATAAGGAATGGTGAATACGAAATGAGATTATTTGTGGAAGAGTGCATTTATTTTGGGTTCTACTATACGTGATTGAAATGTGGTATGATGAGATTGATTTCGATATGTGAGCATGCTTGGGTTATCAGCCCATTTTGTTATGTGGAGTGATCATATGCTAGGGTTATCATCCCTTAGAAATAGGCGGACGCGCTTATTATGTGATGGGGTGGTGCTTTCACAGGCCATGATTATGTGATTGGGGTGGCGCTTCCACAGGCCACGATTATGTGATGGGGGTGACGCTTTCATAGGCTACGATTGAATCTGTTTACATTCATTCTGTATTAGTACGAGGCTTAACTAAGAATAAAATTTTATTTTGCTATAAAAGAATGAGGGCCTACTTGCATTTATAATCTTCTTATAGTTTTCAAAGTGTTCAAATTTAATTTATGAGATTTCGGTATTTAATTTATATAATTTGAGTATTTTAAAGAATTTTCGAGACTTGCTATTTAGCTATTCTTGTTATTTTAAATTGTTGATTATTTAGCACCACTGAGTCTTTCGTTTAGCACGTTGATTTTTATCACATGCAGATTGTGTGCTGTGGGGGCTACACAAAGACCGAAGGAACAACATTAGAGTAGAAGTATTGATTTTGGATAAGACATGTGTATTTATGCAAATTATGGCATGTATAGACTTATAGTAAATAATATTAGGGTTGTAAATATTGAAATTATAATTAATGAGATTGGTGGATATTTTAAGTATTATTATTTAATTATATGTATGGTGTATAAATGATGCTATATATTTTTCTTGAATGGATAATAATATAATAAGATGACTTGATCTTATATTTTTAGAAGTGATGTGTGTTTTTTAATTAATTGGAGTTTTGGGGATTGAAGGTTATTATTGGAAGTGTATTTGTTTTTCCTATGTGGCAAGTCGATTTTTAGGAGAAACTCTTGCGACTTTTTTGTAGGAATCTCCCTAAGCTCCTAATTGTTTATTTATTAAAATTTTACTTGCCCCTATGAAAACTGAGCAACTTCTAATATATGACTTAGACTATTAAGTAAGATATGACGGTGCTCTAGCACCGAATGTGGCATCCGCCGTCTGGTTCTCCTGGATTAGACAGCGGGTGTTACAAGCGCCTTGCAGAAGATTTCCCATCTGACTCTTTTGTATTAGTTACTCTATTTGAACTTTGCACGCCAGAGGTAATGAATCCCTTAGAGACAAGCGATTCACCCCAATGTATAGACCATGTTTGAAAATTTTTTCATGTATTAAAGAGCAGGGCAACCGAATCTAGTGCTTCTATCCCAAAAAGATAAAGGAAGATGCCTCAAACCATTAGGATAAGAGTAAGTAGTATGAGTTCCATAGGGATATGGGCCACGAGATTGATGTCTACTAGCAGCTAAAAAAGGAGATAGAGTGCCTTGTACAAAGAGGAAAACTTAAGCAATTTGTTGGAGAAGATCATTGAGAAGGTGAATGGAGAAGTAAATCAAGCAGAGAATGTCATACCTTAGGTACCATCCATACCATATTTGATGGCTCTTTAGGGGTGACAGCAATTTAACAAGAAAGAGGAGATCCAAGGTGATATGTTCCATCTTACCCGAATAAAAATTGAACCCTAGACCACTAATATTGTTTTTAGAGGCTGACGGCTAGCACATACATGCGCCACATAGTGATGCCTTTGAGAATTTTCTGGTAAAAAGAATTCTAGTGGATGAAGGTTGTGCGATTAACTTGATGATCATGAATGTATTCAAAGCCCTAAAACTAGATCAAGTGAGACTCAATCCAGTCCAGACTCCACTAATTGGTTTTGTAAGAAAGCCCATAAAAGTATCTATATCCATAAACGTAGCCTTAGAGCTCGAAACTGAGGAATCATTAATGAGATTAAAATTAGAGTTCATGGTGGCAGACATCCACTTCCTTTACAATGCCATACTAGGCAAGCTAGCCTTATACGAGCTAGAGGCTACCACGTGCATCACGTACTATGAAATTTTACTTTGAAAAGGGTGAAGTTGTGGCTGTAAAAGGAGATTAGAGAGCAGCTAGGGAAGCATATGTGATAGTACTGAAAGGTTTACCTCTCGCCTTATCGATCATATGGATGCCGAAGGGAGAGCCATCTATTGAGCCAACTGAGCATTCTCCTTTTGACATCCCTAGACATAAAGAAGAATTAGGCCTAGTACCAGTATGAGAGCTACTCACATGGGAAGTAAAAAAGGGGAACCACTTAATGCTAGGAGCTGATTCACCAAGCAAAGTGTAAGAAGACATGAAAACAGTTTTGAAAGATCATGTCCATAGCTTTACCTAGATTGCAGAAGACATAGTCGATATTAACCCTAGTATCATATCCCACAAGCTCATATTGACCCGAGCTCTAAACTAGTTAAGAAGAAGCGAAATTATGGTTTTAAGAGACAATAAGCCATAGCTATAGAGTTTGATAAACTTTTGAAAGCGGGATTCATAAGAGAGGTGAACTACAAAAATGGTGGGTGAACATAGTCTTGGTACCAAAATCCAATGGAAAGTGGAGGATATGCATTGATTTTACCAATCTGAACAAAGCGTACCTAAAAGATCCCTACCCTCTATCTATCAATCAGCTAGTAGACTCAACAACTGGATATGAGGTGTACAGTTTGGTAGATGCCACAACTGGGTATCACCAGATAAGAATGAATGAATTGGATGAAGAGAAAACTAGCTTTGTCACTAATCGAAGCATCTATTGTTATCAAGTCATGCCTTTTGGATTAAAAAATACAGGGGCAACATATCAGAGGCTAGTTAATAGAATGTTCAAGGACTAGATTGGATGAACTATAGAGTTTTGTGAGGATGACATGATAGTGAAGAGTATTTGAGCTATTAACCATCTTAGGGACTTAAAAGAAGCATTTGAGATTCTAAACAAGTTTAGCATGAAGCTCAACCCCAAAAAAATGCATATTCGAGAAGTTTCTAGGCTTTATGATATCACAAAGAGGAATAGAGGCGAACCTTGAGAAGATAAAGACGATTTTAGAGACGCAGGCACCCACAAGCATCCATGAGGTACAGTAGCTAAATGGTCAAATTACTGCCCTAGGACGATTTATCTCCTGCTCAGTTAAGAAATCCATGTCCTTTTATCAAACCTTGAAGTAGCTGAAAGGTTTTAGGTGGGATGACAAATGTCAGCTCATCTTCAAACATATTAAATACTTCTTATCCTCTACCCCCTCTTGAGTAGACCTAAGAAGGATGAGCCTCTATACTTGTATCTAGCCGCTATCGAAAGTTCTATCACCTCTGTTTTGCTCAGAGAAGAATGAGGCGAACAATATCCTGTTTACTATATGAGTCAGGTCCTTAGAGGATCCAAGCTACAATATCCATGTGTTGAAAAGTTGACGTTCGCCATCTTGACATCGGTGAACCGTTTATGCCACTACTCCAATCCCACACTGTGGTTGTCCGAACAACCACCCTTGAAGAAAATCTTACATCAAGCAGAGACCTCTGGAAGGTTAGTAGAGTGGTTAATTAGATTGGACAAATTTGACATAAGATATGAACCCCACACTACAATGAAAGCATAAGTGCTTGCTGATTTTGTGGCTGAATTTTCTAACGAAGTTGAGACTGGCAATCCTCAAGTCGAATCACCAAACCTCAACTGTGACACTTAGCAACTTCACACAGATAGGGCCTTAGGAAGTTTGGGAGTAATAGTAGGAGTAATTCTACAGGGACCAGGGAAGATAAAAGTATATTATGCAGTATGTTGGGGTTTTTCCTCAATAAATAACGATGTAAAATATGAAGGATTAATAACGAGATTTAAGTTAGCCCTTGAGGTACGAACTCCAGTTCTCCCTATTTTCCTAGACTCACAGCTGGTTGTTAGTGAAATTAGAGGTCCTTCACTACTAAAGAGCCGAACCTGATCAAATACCACACTCTAGCTTTGTCCCTTCTGCACAAGTTAGAAGGAGGAGGATGCACAAGTTACAGTGGGCAACAGAAAATACACCTTTCTCCTTGGTATATGGAACTGAAGCGATGATACCAGTAGAGATAGGACTACCCAGTAGGAGAACAAGAGAATATGAAGAGCTCAAATGAAATGAAAGCCTAAAAATTAGCCTAGACTTGGCAGAAGAACTTAGAGAAGACGCTACATTTCGAGCCAAAGCATACAGTAAAGAGTAAGAAAGTACTTTAACAGGCAAGTCCAGGCTAAGAGATTTAAGGAAAGGGACAAGGTCTGGTGAAAGGCAAAAATCACCAAAGGTTCAACATGTGTAGGAAAGTTAGGACAGAACTGGGAGAGCCCTTATGAAGTATTAAAGCAGTTAGGTCCGAGCACGTACAAGTTTAGAAAGATTAAAGGAGTCGAACTGCCTAGGACTTGGAAAGTTGACAACTTCAACAAAGCATATTGTATAACATCATTTAATAATGTGCAAAAAATTTTA
This sequence comes from Jatropha podagrica, assembly GCA_947857235.1. NCBI lineage: Eukaryota > Viridiplantae > Streptophyta > Magnoliopsida > Malpighiales > Euphorbiaceae > Jatropha > Jatropha podagrica. The sequence goes on from CANUEP010093739.1 coordinate 18,766, forward strand.
TATTTGAGTAACAAGACCTTAGGTTTTTTCACTTATTGTCTCATGTCCTCTAAATTTAGAAAACGACACGATACATTAAGTTTTTCCTCAAGTATCTTAGTAATTGTTTCCTCTTGTACAGCTTAAATGTTCGCCAATCAGCTTAAGCGGCTCAAGTTTCTCTGTCCATAGTTTAGACATATACAGTTTGCCAATCAATCTAAGCAGCCTAACTCTCTTCGTCCCCAATTCGAACATACAAAGTTTCCAAGTGGCCTAAGAGGTCCAACTCTCTTCGTCCACATTTCGGACATATAACGTTCACCATGTAGCCTAAGCGGCCCAACTCTCTCCATCCATAGTTCTGATACATAAAGTTTGCCAAGTGGCCTAAGCGACACAACTCTCTTTATCCATAGTTCGGACATATAAAGTTTGCAAGCGGCCCAACTCTCTTCGTCCATAGTTCGGTATATAAAATTCACTAAGCGGCCTAATTCTTTTTGTCCATAGTATGGACATATACAGTTTTCCAAGTGGCCTAAGCAGTTCATTTTCTCCGTCGATAATTCAGATATAAACAATTCACCAAGTGGTCTACGTGGCCCAATCTCCGCCATCCATAGTTCGAACATAAATAAGTTTGTTAAGTGGACAAATTGGCTAAGCCCACAGTTCAGACACATAAAGTTTGGATACATATAAGGAAAAGAAAGCAGACACAAGTTGACAAATAAAGACATTAAGTAAATAAAGCATAGGGGAAACAAAGCATTTGTAATAAACTTTTCCTTTTCATTAAGTGAAAAATTCTTTACATCAATAGTTACAAAATTCCTATAATAAATTAAAAACAAAAACCTATACAACATTTAAGTATGTACATCCCCCTTCGATCGAGTAGACAAACTATCCCTAGAAGAGCTCAGTTGGGCTCCTTCACCATGCACCCCTTCATCGTCTTCGCCTTTTTGTATAAACATTGTTTACCTAATCTCAATCAGCATCTGGCTGCTTCTGCATAAGCCTAGCTAATATGTTAGACTGAAGACTTAGGCAAACCTTAGCTAAATCCTCCTCTTGAGACTCCTCCTGTCCTCTGTGTTCTTGAACCTCAGCCTCCATCTCCTTCAGATGCCTCTCTAGCCCTTCTATCTGGATCTCCATCTCTTTATTTTTATTTAACAGGCTCCAGTTCTCCTCTCTACCTTATTTAGATTGGCATCCCAAGCAGCAAGCTTGGCCTTGTGATGTGCCTCTTACTCCTGTATAGAAGTCCCAACATCCTTCAAGGTGATCTCTATTTCATTTTTCTTAACTTCCATCTCTGTTAAGGCAGATTGCAACCTAGTTAGCCAACAATAAAGAAAAATTAAAAGATGTTAATTTTGACAATCCTAAGCAAAATACCTAAAGAACAAAAAATACCATGATTGGAAGGGTTGGGTCTAATAGGTCCACTAGGAGAATGAATAGGATAGCCCTCAGCTATTATTTTCTTCAAGTCCACACAACCAAGCCCCCTAGTCTTTATTAAGTCAGCAACACCTCTGTGATAGGGAACTTCACAATGAAGTACATAGACTTCAGTTTTTTAAAGAGAAAATTTTAGACTTCTTTAAGAAAATGTTGCAGTTTGTCTTTGCCTGAAGATAATAGTGATCCTCATTGGGGCGAATAGAGAAATGGTATAGATCTCGAACCATCCTAGCATTTAGAATACTTCCATCCTCCCGAGCCATCGCAATTATACCATAGAGGAACCTTAAGCCATTAGGGTGTAACTGACTTATGGTAATCTGATAACCATTGAAAAATGATTTTAGAGGCGTGGAAAGAGGGAGTTGAACCCCAGGTTGGAAGCTTTCTTTATACATCATTATCGAATCCTCATCTAGAGGAGAGTTCACCCTTACATCCTCAGAAGGTCGAATTAACTTGTATTTTGGCAAAATGTTATAAGTGTAATATATGTCCAACAGCTCGCCCTCATCAATATAAGAAGACACATAAACAATCGAAACATTCTTCATCCTTCCCTTCACCTTGCCCATGATCTTGAGTCTATCTCCCTAGCATGCTCCTCACCCAAGTTGCTCGTACAATATTTGGACATCTTCATCATTAGAGGAACCCATGACCTGAACAAAATAAATCAACAAAGAGAAAAAAGACTTATTAGAGAGAGAGTTTTAGAGAGAGAAGCTTTATGAAGTAGGGGTTTGCAAATGAATAAGGAAATGACCCTTATATAGGCCAACAAGGCATGCGAAGATTTGCCTCATTCAATGAGGCGAGTTCTTGAGTGCTCTCCCAAATCAACCTAACGCCTCGAACTCCACAGCAGAAAAAAAACCGGTGCTATTATTACAGATCATTTAAAACCAAAAAAAAATATATATGCATAAAAATTAAATAAAATATGATTCTTGAAAACACCCTATGAATATTACATTTGAACATAAATGACCAAATAATTAATCGGGGACTACTGTTAATATATAATAATAAAATATATTTGATAAAATAATGAGACTCCTAAATCAATCCTAATTAATAAGTAATTTAGGATTCTTATCCTATATGGATTACTCGGACTCTACTATAAATACTCTAAACTCACTAAAAAGACGATAATTCACAATTCTCTACGCTCCAAATTCTGAGTGATTAACAATTTGTTTTCAGAAAGAAAATTAAATTATTGTGAGGGGATATTTAATTACCAAAATTCAATTTTCCTTATAAAAAATCTCTAGAAAAGTAAAATTTTTAGAAATACATTTAATAATGTCGAATTATAGATTTCCAGAAAAGTAATTTAAAAAATTATTGAATTATCATATTTTAGCTAGAATAAAGATTTTTCAGGAAAGTAAAGTAATTAAGAATATTAATATCGTTTTATTTTTTAAATCACTTCTTTTATCGGAATTTAATTTTTGTACCAATTCAATATGGGAAAATATTTTTCCATACATATGGGGAAATAGGAATGTGACTTTATATTCAATAATTGGATTTTCATGGAAATATAACACTTATTTATCAACAGAAATCTCAATCTTGCACACAAGGTATTGTCTAGTGTTAGATGTATATACGAATTGACAATAGATTTAGGTTTAAATCCCCAATCCCCAATACTCAAAAAATAAAAATCTCAATCTTATATTCAAGGGGCGAAGCTAGAAAATTAAGTTAGGGTAGACAAATTTTATTTTCAAATTTCAATAGAATAAATTTATTTGACCCACTAATATAGATTGGAAATTCTAAACAGTGTAATACAAATAATTGTTTTTTTTAAAAAAATCATTACTCAATTTTCAAATTTATTGATCTACATTTTTCTTAAATTTTTTTTGAAATCTTATATATTAAAATTCATATTTATATAATTTTTCGTCATTGTAATCTTTATATGACTAATTGAAAGATAATTATTTAAAAAATAAAAGAAAAAATTAAATTGATATGTTTAATGTATAACTTGAAAAAAATATAAAACAGGTAATTTTAAAAAATGATAGAGAAATAGAATTGGAAGATGAAAATTTAGGTTGACAATAGAAAAATTAAAAAAAAAAGGATGAAGATAATTTGAGCTTTATCAGAAAGCGGAAACAGGAAAAAAATATTTAATTGGAGTTTTATATATTTCAAAATATTAATATTTTAATTTTCATTATTTTCTTATATTATAAAATTTTGTCATAAATATTATATAGAATAAAATTTTTAAGTCGTTGATTTTGAGAATTGAATTTAATGATAAGAGTGGTGAAATAAAAGGGAATGAATTGACTTTTAATCTTAAAAGAGAAAAATAAAAGGGGATACTTATATATATATATGATGGTCGACACATGCCTACATTGGACACAGTGTAGTTATGTCCGTTCCCTGATTATATTCTAATATCACCCCCTTTGTGAGAGCAATCTTCTGAAAGAAAATTACTTATTCTTTTGTGAAGATAAAAATATTTTTCACATATTAACAAATTTAATATAATAAAAGAAAAGCTTATAAACACATTTCTTTATCCTTTAACACTAAACATAGGCTATCGTCGTTGTTGATAATAATTTGTCATTTTTATATATTTTTCTCGTATTTAAATTACTTTTAGTCTTATAAATTAAAGAAAATTATTTTAATTAATTTTTCAATATTGTAATCAAATAACAGAAGATGAATTTTTTGTAAAATAATATTTGAAATATTAATTACTGATATACACCTATTCTGTTTGGACATTGGAGAAAAGGACCAAACAACAAATAAGAAGGTTTAGGCTTGATATTAGGAAATAGTGCTCCTAATATAAATCCCTCGTGTAACAAACCTTATCTAATACTTTGTATATAACATAAAAACCCTCTCTAGAGAAGGGGTTAATGATAATTACACTCTCCATACAATTTAGCAATTTCCTTATCACTATGAACATAATATTTTGAGACCATTAAGATGATGCGTTGAGCGTGAACTGAAAATTATTAGATCTGTAGTCTACTAGATCGCCTCACATAGTAGAATATTTGTCAATCAGGATTTTCAAACTAACAACTGGGGTGTTCAGACCAAGAATGGGATTTAAGACTAACTACTAGGGTGTGCAGACCAAAATCAGGGAATTCAAACCAACAATCAAGGTTTTCAGACCAAGAATAAGGTTCTTAGACCAACAAATAGGGTGTTTAGACTAACAATCAAGGTCCTTAGGCTGAGAAACAGGATTTTTAGAGCAACTACTAGGGTATTCAAACTGTCATCGGGGTCCTCAAATCAACTACAAGGTATTTAAGCTAACAAATAGAATTGTCAGACCAACTACAAACAGCCAAGGTATTCAGAACAACTAGATAAGGTTTTCAGACTAACGATCAAGGTGTTTAAACCAACAAAATAGGGTTCTCAAGCTAACATCGGACAATCAGACTCCTACTATGATTGCATACAGAGTCAAAGTAGGTCACATCAAGTAATCAAACACCTATTAGGGCTACTTCTAAGGTCAAGGGAGAACACATCAATAATAAAACTCTTATCAAGACTGCCTAAAGGATCTGAGGAGGTAATAGCTTCGATCAGAGCTGAAAGTAGGCCACTAGGGAGAAAGGCCAATTTTTTTGCCAACTAAGGGTGAAACGATCATTTTTAGACAACCAGACTCCTACTATAATTGCCTATGGGGGCAAAGGAGGTCACTACTAGATGATTAGAACTGCCAGAGGGTCTAAAGAGGTCATATGGATTTTTCAAAATCAGCCGAATTAGATCAGCTCTGAACTAACTTTTCTGGAATAAGATGAGGTTTCAATAAGGTGTTCCAGACATCATTATAGCAAAAGAAGCATGATTCTTCAACTGAAACTCTAGGTAGATAATGTGATATCAGCATCCATAAGCTCAAACAAAGATTAGCTTTGACCTTTGGGAGGGGGCAAGCTGTTGATTCTAATTTCAACACCATACTCTAGGAAATTTCATTACAATTTTATTGGCACAAAAATTAGCTCAATGGGACTTCGGTTGGGCCTCGAACGGACTCTCGAAAGCGCAAAAACTCAGAATCATGCTAATAAGGCAAATTATTAATTTTCCCTGATCGGTACTGACCTGCCCAGCGGCTTTACCAATCAACTTCCTACTTGTACTGGTTGAGCTCCTAGAGTAGCCCTCACCAGTACCAACACTGAAATGGCCAGTATTGGTACCGACTAAAGGGCAATCCAGCCTATAAATTGGCACTTTCCCCCTCATTTCAGGCATCTCTTGTTGCTTGATTGAATGGTTCTCAAGTATCAATGACTCTACCTCTCCCTCAAACATGATTTTAAGACAACATAGTCCAACTTTGCTCTTTTTCCTCAATTGAGCTAAAGCCTGACTTAATTCTCAAAAGTCGATCCTTCCTTAGACATAAGCTACTCAATATATAATGAAGGACTTAATCAGGCCCTCGTGCCCATCCTTAGCATTATTTTAGAGCAAGACTTGATCTTCTTGATTGAGAAGGTGAATCATGGAGTTACGCAATTGTACACTTGCACTCCCAAATCTCAAAACCCCTCATCCTAAAGTGTAAATACTAAACTCAATCTTTGTCAATTAAGCCCGACCATCCAACACCTTATAACTTGTCAAGCCCAATCTGTCCTGCACTCAAAATGCTTTAAGCTCAGTTCATCTGGCACACACTACATAATCAATTTTCAATCAAAATACTGATTCATCTGGCACTCTAAGCCCGATGCGTCTGGCACTTCATAAGCTCACTTTAAGAGTGGCATCTCGAACCCTACCATCCTAATCCATGGTAGAACTTCGTGCACTCTAATCCTCATACAAACGAGGTACAAAGCTATAGCTATGGATTTCAGGCTAGATAGCATGCCCCAGACCAAATTGACTAGTTGAAATTCAGGGAAATGTGTTGCACAATCTAAAGTTAGGATAGTGTTGGGCTCCTTTCTGTTTTACACACTTCTTAATTATTGATACTTTTAATATTTGTCTATAATTGCCATACAATATAAGTATGATCATGCAACTATAATTGTCATCCACGCAAATAATATTTTGATTACTTGATTAAATCCAAAACTGATGATTCTTTTTTTGAAAGAAACCAAAAGTCTAGTCCCCGAGCCAATGATTCAAGGCTACTGCTTTTATCCTAAAAAGCAAAACTAAAATGGAGTTAATCACAGGGTTTTTTCCTTAATTTTTTTTTGAAAATAAAAATAAATTAAAGTGGTGATTCTAAATACAACACACATTGTCAAAGCACTCTAAATAGTTGTTTTGACACACATAAGCACTAAACCGAGTGATAATCAATAAAATGAATCATAAGGAGCTCTCGTCACTTTGTTAGAAACTAACCAATGGGCCGGTTTGATTAGATCCTTCAGATCCTTCCAATGGTGGTCGGGAGGAGACTCACAACATTAAGCAAAAACTTCCAACGAGATGATGGAATGGTCCATCTGATTGGGAGAATTTAACATATAGTATGCTTTGTGCCCCTATCACACCCTACCCCACTGTAAAATACAACATGTCACCCGTAATATACTTAATAAACACTTAAAAACTATAAACTAGAAAAACTTATTAAGTATAGTAAAAGAACTTAAAACTTTTCATTTATTCATTTATATTTTGTAAGAAAAGTAAATTTAGTTATTAAACAAGTACAAAACCCATTTCAAGTCTTACTTTTGTTATAGATAAATACCTTTTTTAGTAATTTACTAGCTATAGGAAATATAACTTTTATTAACTAAATAAAAGTAGTCTAGACAATAAAATTTTTTAAACCTTATTTATATTATCAAAAGCATAATTAATGGTTCTATAACCCATAAGCCCATTTTAAAAAGATTACATACTGGATCAACTTCATTCTTTAATTTATATATAAACAGTGAAAACATGTGTGTGTATGCGTGTGTGTGTATATATACACAGTTTGTACCATAAATTTTAGCTACATATGTTTGCTCATATACATATGACTATTCTGTTAATATTGTTATACATCATACAAAATTCAAAGTAAAATACTATACTCAATAAGTACAGTAGTGGCTCCTTTCTCATTTTATTTCCCTACGATAGTACAAAAAATATTATCGTTAAGCAAAATTTGCTTAGTGATGTGTATACACACACACACACACACACACACACACACATACACAATTAACAGTAAATTGATATTTTTTCAATATTAATAATACATGTAAATAAAATTTCATATGAAACACTTTTTTTTATATATTCTCACTTTAAAATTATAGTTTACTTAAAACTCCAATAAATAGTTTTATAAGAAAGCACTTAACAATAACAATAGCAATAGCAATAGAAATCCTTTAAATAAAATTTAATTGTTGCCCCATATAAAAATGATAGAATAGCATCAATACTATTTTAATAAAACATTCATTCAAGGATTTAACAATATTTCATTTAGTTTCAACAATCTAAATAGACTCAATTTAAATGGCCATCAAAATCTAATGTGCATATCTAGATGTGCACATCTAGACATGCTATCTATAACCTCAATATATGATTTTTATCTCAACAGAAGAGGGAGCTATCTACAACCTCATTATACAGGGAGCTATCTACAACCTCATTATAGAGGGAGCTGTCTACAACCTCATTATAGAGGAAACTGTCTACAACCTCAACATGGAGGGAGCATTATTATTTAATGATATCCGTATTCAGTCTATCATAATATCAACTTCAACAAATAAAGTGATATTCGGGGTAATAACTATGTCTATCAATTGTAATGAGACTTTTAAACCATTTCATTCATAAAACAATATCAAAATCACATTGGGTAACATTTCATTTCATAAATACTGCTAAAAACATTCAATCATAGCCACCCTTTAAATAACAAATAATGAGTAGCCAATATTCTTCTTTTCATATAAATACAATTTCCAATCAAATCATAAGAATCATTTAAAATCATATGATATTAAATAACATCTCTTTTCTTTTAAAATCCATAAAAATAATATTTCAATAACTCATTCAAGAAAATAAATCATTTTATAGAAATATAGGTGAAATCAAATGTATTTAACTCTAATCAAAATAAGAAGTTAGTATTGCATTAAACTGAATTCGAAGCCTCCTATAGCTTTTCTCCTCTATTAATTGACTTTTACACCATTTATATGGTTTATCTCAATCTATAATCAAATTACACAATATATTTAAAACTTAGAGAGAGAAATTACATATATTGAGCTTTGTATTCATCTATTTTATATGGTCAAGTAATTTATTTTTAAGTTTGCTCAATTTTAGTGCAAGTTAAGGAAATTCAAAATTTTCAGCGTTTGAGTCACTTGCATTCTTTTATTTATATTTTTGTTTTCACAAATCCTTTTTGCTTTGAAATTTTACACAATATTTTTAGTATATTAGGACATTATCATATTAAATTTCATGAATTTTAGAGTTTAATAACCTATTCAAATAAATTAATTACAGTATCAGAATTTTCAGTTTTCACATACTGAACAGTGTGCTTTCTTCTATCAATATCTCTACTTTATTAAATCATTCTTCCTAAAATTTTACCAACATCTTTCTCACATTTTAAGCTACTGCTTTCATATAAAATTTCATAATATTTGGAGTTCATTTACATAGTTAAATAGCCTAAACACAGTGCCTGATTTTCAGTCAGATTTTTCATTGTGCAGCCGGTATTCATTTAATTCTAACTATATTTCTTCTTGTCCATTGCACTAGCCCTTATACCATAACCTTTTGGACATCTGAACACAATTCTCTGTAAAATGTCATAATTTTTAGAGTTCATTTACTAATTTAAATAATTTAATTTTTGCAGCTAAATTTTCGAGCAGCTCAATTATAATAGACTTAAGCAATTCTTTACTTCCTTAAGCAATTTTTAACTTACTTCCAACACTAATTCATACATAACAACTCTTCTAAAATGTAAATAACATAATTGCCTTTCATATATCGAAATACTTAATCCGTAGATTATCAATCAAATGACTAAAATAATCCAAGTTAGTTAATTATGCAATCTTGACTTTAAATTCATGTTTAATCATCTTTAATCACATTAAATCAACTTGAAAGCACTTACAATAACATCATCTCCACCAAGTCAGTAATAATAAATAAACACCTCATATCATGGTTCATGAAAATAAAAAATAAAATCATGAAAAGGAAGAGGAACAGAAGATAACCAACCTTTCATTATGAATTACTTAAAAAATTCCTTGATTGCACGTGCTCTTTGCTTGGTCAAGTATGGAGAAGAAGAAGATGATGAAGAGAGCTATATTGAATAATGAAAAGGAAAGAAATAAAAAATCTAGGGTTCTCTAATAGTTCAGTTCGATTCAAACTGGTTATGTCCAACTCAATGGTTTGCCCTGATTTTTAATTGATTTACAGATTTTTCATCCAGTTTGAAGATTCCAACTGATTTATGAGTCTAATTTGATAATAATAAAATATTTTCTTTTTAAATTTAATTTTAATTACCTTCATATATCTTTTTGATTCAAAATAAATGTTAATAATTACTATAGATTTGTATTTTGACAAATAATTATAGTTATTGGTAATAAACACTACTAACCAACAAAATTTCCTTAATTCTTTTATTTTCAAATTTGCTTTCAATTGATTTGTATTATATACAAAATAAATGTTAGTAACTATCACAAGTTTTTTTTCACAAATATTTACTAAATGTATCTCAAATTATATTTTAGTAAATAGATGCCAATAGTTATTAATAACATAAGTTAAGCAATTTAATTGCTCTATCAATAAGGAAAAATCATATCAAACTATTTTATGCAATTTTTCACTTCAACAATGATAATTAATCGTTCATTTTTTTCATTATTTTTTAATAAATACCAATGATAATTGATAAAAACCATAATAAAATAATTTAATTATTCAATCAACTGGAAGATAAAATCACAATAAAATTACTTAATGTGATTTCTCGGGCACCTATACATCAGGATGTTACAACCCGACTTTAAAAGCACAGTTCCTGGCTGACCTCGTAGCGAAGATGACACTAACCAAGTCGATATAAAGTGAGATACTCACTAACTCTAATAGAAAATGCAAATAGATAGAGTGTTTGGGACTATAGGAGCACGAGTTGGCATCATCCTAGAAGGTCCAAGCAGGATATGGTTGAGCTATGCAGCACAATTAGATTTCCCTTACACTAATAATGTGGTTGAAAATAGCCCTAGAAGTCTGAGCAAAGGACTTGCTAATTCTCTCAGATTCGCAGTTGGTGGTAAATTAGGTGACGAGAAGATTTGCAATAAGGAACCCTCAATGAATAAATAACAAGCCCTAGTGAAAAGTCTGTTAGCTCAAATATCAAGTAGTGGTAGCAGAGGAAGAGAATTTTTCGCATGCCTCTTCAAAGTCTTAACCTACCTCTCCTCGGCTGCAGTTAAAGCCCGAGAACACCTTATTTGGGGAGCTCCTTGGCTCCAAGTAAAGGGCACATCAAACCCCTTTGAATGGTTGATAAGGAAGTATTTATCTTTCCACCTCCCCTTCAAAGATATGCTTTTCTGAGGGAAGCGATTCTAATCATTCCGAGCAGATAAATGAGAATGGTCCTCGGCTCTCTCTAGATGAAGTTGAACATAAAGTGTAGATGGTGCACGTTAAGGTCAAAGCCCTCTTGTTGAGCCCAAATTTATGCACCATGTATCATGCAATACCATTCGGAGCTATTTGGTTAACAGTCACCCCCCACTTGGTGCAAAAAGATGAGATAATTCCTTGGAGGGGAAACCTTATGATTGTTCGGTAGTCTTCCTTATAAATAATTAGAGTTTAGCGGTCCAAATAGGCGTTTGCTCTCATATCCATTAGAGGAACCCTTATTTTGGAAGCACTAGCGAATGTTGTTTAAATCACGCTCAGTAGGGAAACTACTTAGCCCCTTGACCCTCATATTCCCTACTTAGGATGAGAAGGCTCGGTCCTTCTCTGCTTAGGAGATTGTCCTAGGTAGATTCATCTCGTAAATAAGGGCGAGCGTGTACAACCCTAGTCTAAGAACCTGAGACCGTGACACTACTTCGAGCTAGGATCAGTAGACCCGTCGAATCAAACCAGGCTCACTATCAGTGTCAAACTTTGATTCCCTTATTCTCAGAAGGCAATTTTTCCCTTCTGATTTTGATTGCCTACACCCATTACTAGAAGACTTAAAGGATTCATGCATAAGGGCTTTTCCCTTGGATTGACAACCAAACTCGTGATAGTGAGAAAGGAAAAATGGAAAGAAAACATAAAAAATGTGCTAAAATTTACCTAAAGCAAGTAAGGGAGTAGTCGTTGAGAAAAAAAAAAAAAAGGCAAACAGGCGAGGATGCAGGAGAATGTAGGAAGAATTACAAAAGGCCCAAAACGAGAAGAAAGCAATCTTTATAAAGTGAAGACGAGCTTCACGAGTCGACACTAGAAACTGAAAAGCCATTATAGTTGAAGAGTCCCCTATTTGAAATTCAAATAATTGTCATTAAGGGGATGGTTAATACATATCAATCATTCCTCCCAACCCCCAACCCCCACCCCCCCAATAGTTGGCATCTTTGTAGTAGTTTATTTACAAGCCAATGCTCAGTACCCGAAGGGTTCGAATAAGCCAAGCATCCCCACTGGAATAATTGAGCTTCCATGGAAAATCCAAGGGACTCCTCACTAATCTTGGTCCACCGAGTCCATATTAACATCAAAAGTTTGCAAAAGCTATGCTAAACAAGAGCTACCGAGCATTCACAAGAGAAGACCAACTCCAACATAAATGTCTACGACTTGTGGGTGGACATCTGATAGACACCTACTCAGTTTGGATACTAAAGAAATAGTGTACAGATAAATGGGCAAATAGAAAATTAGAAGATTTAGGCTTGATATTAGAAAATAGTGCTCTTAATATCTCTCCCTCAAATCTCTCATGTAACAAGCCTTGTATGATCCTTATCCCTCTGAACATAATATTTTGAGATTATCAATTATATTTTAAAAATAATATTTAAAAAATTATATGTTATCTAGCCATGTACTCATGCGATGCATAAACTACGTAATTTTTTATTTTTTTATTTGATTTGAATGGATAAATTATAAAAAAATTATTGTGATTTATATTGTGTTATTTTAATTTAAATAATTTGCTCATGTATATTTTGATTAAATGATGAAAGGTGAAATTATATAACCTTTTTGAAATTTTCAAATAATAAACTGAAATATTTATTAACACAATTAATTATAGTAATTCAAATAATGTAGTTAATTAATTATTTATTTATCTATTTGAATTCTCATATATTCAAATTTTCTATAATTAATTGAAGTATAGGAAGATTTAATGTTAATTAAATAAAATTTTAGTGAATTGAAATTATATTTTAATTCAATTTGTTACTGTAACCATATTATTTAATTAATATTTATTACCTATAACTATATTATAACTCTATTAGATTTTAGTTAATTTTTATAGAAAAAATATTTATTAAAAATTTAATATTTATTAAATGTTAAAAATGTTAATTAAGGTGAAAGTATTTCATTAGATTTATTAATTTGTAACTTCATTATTTAATAAAAAAATTTAATTTTTATTAAATGGAAAAAAGATTAATCATAATGAAAAATAAAATGGCACATCATCACTTCCATTTTTTTAATATATTACCATATAACCATTTATATTTATATAGATAGATATAGATTTTCATACTGTTCTTAAAATAATATTGATTTGTTTCCTCTCTTAAAAAAAAAAAAAAAAAACATTGATTTTTTTTTTTTTCGATATCTCTATAATTTCAATGCTTCAAAATTGTAATATCGATATTTAAGTTTTCAGTTTTACCCCTTCTCTTGCTCAGCATTGGACAATAATCGGAAACATTGACCAAATTAAAATTGAACTCTGATTCATTTCAGTTTAATTTTTAAAAAATAAAATTCAGTTTTAATTTCAATATATATAAACTAATTTAGTTCGGTTAAATTTTTCTGACAATCTGATTAGATTCAATCTTTTTTACATACAATTCGCACTTATTTGATTCAGTTTGAACTTAACTAACGGAATGCCCACTTTTGCCGTTACTTTAACCAGATTTCAGACAGGGTACAATACATTCTCCACATTTACCCCCTCAATTTTCCCGACTCCCAAACAGCCTGTTTTGCAGGTAGCAGTGCTTATCATCTTCATCCAGGTAACAAATATTAAAAATTGTTTATAACCACATAGAAATGACAAACAATATATTAATAATAAAAAAGAACCTATTAAGTACATAATATCAAAATAAAAATAATACATCCTGTACTTACTACTAAAGTGCGAGGGTAGCAAATCTAGCTGTGGTAAAAAAAGAACATATGGTTTGTAGATCAGATAGAAAAAGGAAAACTGATTATCATAGTTTATATTCCTGAATAAGAACAAAAAAAAAAAGAAAAAAAATTGCAGCCTAACTCAGTAAACCCAAGCAAAAAATCTTCTTTCCCTTTACAGGATCAGCATTTAGGAAGATGAGAATAATAGAACCAAAAAGAAATTAGTTTAGCATCAAATGGTGCATTCTACTCTCAAATAATCCTGGAATTAGCTACCCCCTACCCCTGTATGTTTTAAGCTTCTCCTACATGAATGCTTAAACCTTTGCGTCGTGTTCACTCGATTCTGATAAACTACTGTGTTTCTGTTGTCTGCTTGTAGGTAGTGCAATGCTCCACCGCTCTTTTCCTCCTGGTTTGGTTGAGGCATTGCCATACCAAATCATTCCAACTACAGCTATGACCATACCCAAAACTACCTGTAAATTAAGGCCTTCTCTACCAAAGAAGAAGAACCCCAATATCAATACAAGGATAGTCTTCATATGCCCAAGCACTTGAAATGACACAGCAGTGAATCTGCCAATGCATATGAATTGACTGAGATTGGTCCCCACTGCAATGGTGCAAGATAGAATGATAAACATCTGTGAAGACCAAGATGGAGAGAGCATTGTAAGGATTAATTTGGAGCACGTAGCGAAAAGAAAGTTTATTCATTTATGCATGCAAATACATGTCATTGAATTAGCTGCACTATTCAGAACTTCAAGACATAAAAACAAGAAAAGCAAATCCAATTACAGAGTCAAATCTAAATAAGAGATGTGATGAAGCAGTATTCATTTGCATATTTATTGTTATGCATATACCGTTTTTGACTTGCAAATAGTTGCATACCATATATTATTTGATTTGTTTGTGTTCCAAATCTCATTGGAAAAGTAGGAATGACAACACCAATGCCTTGCTCTTTAAGACCATGGCATAAGACTAGAGGACATTTAGAGTTAGTGTAAACCAGGATTGGGCTTCCTCTTTTCTTTTTTTTTTTTTTCTTAAAAAAAAAATACCTGACTTGGTTGTAGTTTTACAAAAACTTGCTTTGTAGGTGGGAATGCATATTATTTGCTCCTTACATGGTATGAAAACACGTCAGCATAAAAAACTAGTGATCTGAGCAAGAATACTAGATTGACAATCGAATTGGTCTGCCAAATTTGAAGTTCTGGTCAAGCCAAATCACTTCCTCCAAGAAAGCTTATTTTTTAACTGGCAGCCTAAATACCAATGTGATAATGCATATACATGCATTTTGAGATCAACCTCATGAGGAGAAGGGAACCATATCCATTCCCAAGTGGAGAAGTAAATGTACACCTTCTTACATACTCGCATCATCCAGAATAAGCAAGTGATCACAATTCAATACAGCAATACGCATGTCCAGGTATGTACAAATTAAAGCTAAACTGTGAAGATAAGAACTGAGATATGCAAAACTAAATGAAAGTCAAATGTTATCGATAACTCACCACTGAGGCTATATTATAGTTGTAAGTATAGACTCTTCTGTTTGTCAACCAGTAATCCAAAAAGGGGCCTACTAACAGCAGTGTTGCAGCTTGGGCTGGAGCAGTATGACCAAGTAGATTGAAAGAACTAAGTGAATACTTCCTTTGAAGGTAATGTACATACTGCAAATAAAGAATTCAACATTGTTGTAAGATTAGCCATTCCTGAATAGCCAAGGTTGAATTTTAGATACTTGTGATTAACAATGCGCAGACCTCATTAAGATTAGAATAGAATACCATACTGCCTTTATAAATAAATAGATGCATGCACATAAACATGTGTAGGTATGCACAATACAAGACAACTAGTTGCTCACATTCTATGAAATGGAAAGGACAACTTACATACTGTTGCAGAGAGGTGCTCCAGACGGCAATAAAAGCCGCGATGAAGCCTTTAGCGTTGACACTGACATCTGTGACAGTGCAGACAGCAACACCCAAGAGAACAACTGCGATGCTCAGCTTTGTGTCTCGTGAGTACCGAATCTTGTCAAACAACACTTCCAAAAGGCAGGACACAGGAATCATACTCAGCTTTGCAATCTGACAGTTAAATGGAACAAAATGTAAGGAATTTATTGCAAGAAATAACTAGCCACCCACCATAACAAAGATTATACCTGATAAAATCCCACTGAATTCCACATTAGACTAACATTCATTCCAACAATTGAGAAGTTTGCAAAGAAGACAAATTTTAAAAGCTCTGAGACAGGTAGATGAGAGGCTTGGATGTATCCCAGCCATCTTAGAACAAAAGCCAATAAGGTCGTGGTAGCAAAATGCAAGCCAGTTAGTGTTGTAGCTGCAGAAAATCATAAGCAATAAAAATATGAAAAAACATATGGCAAGCAGGATAATAAGAATATTTACATATTTACAATAAGAAAGCTGAATGCCAAAAACCCTTTTTCCTTTAACTTATTGATTGCAATGGGGAATATCACCATCACAACCACAAGTCCAACCATTACCTTAGTTGCTTTAATGTCACTTTTATATATGAAAAAGAATATAATTAAGGGAGAGGAAACTAAAACACATGGGCTATAAGGTTTCTACTGAGTGACAGGGGAAATCAGAAAAAAAAAAAAAAAAAAGAAAAGAAAACGAAAGAGGTTGAACAACATCACTTAATCCAACTAAACTAAAGCCTTCTTATTTTGTCCTCACAAATTCACTCAAAATCCTCAGTTCCAGATGGTCCTATAAATAAATCAAAACTGTTCACTAAGGAATAAGCTCGGTTCAGCCAATAGATCAACTGAACTTGGCTCAGTTTGTAAGTCAAACAAGCCAAATCGAAAGCCTACTAGTCCTCTGGATAGGGGGGAAAAAAGAAAGCCGAATTACAAAATTTACAAGTCAAGGTTGTATGTTGTAATTGATGTATTCTTATCAACCTAGGAGAATCACCACTATAGAGATGATATTTTACCACACCCATTCCACCAAAGAAGCCAAACCTCAACAACTATATGATTTCAGATACTCCATGACATACCATTCTTAGATGTATTAATCCAGAAGCCAAACACTCTTGAATATCAACAACAAGACTAGAACATTAAGAAAATTATTCCTCCTACTAGACGACGAGAATGTTATTAACAAACTGCAAATGGGAGAAACCTTTATCATTTCCAACTTCAATATCCAGAACCGGACTAACCATAACATAAATTAAAGGGGATCTCCTTAAGTATCCCTTGAAGCTGCAACCGTTGACAAAGTATGAACCAGATGGATGCATGTTGTCCCAATCATTCTTGTCAGCCGTAATCCAAATAAAGAAGATTGGATAAATCCTAACAAAGTTTTCGTGTCATTGACTCCTAGGCACAATGCTTCTTCCTCCATACTGCCCATTGGTATTATGGGGTAGGGTTAACCTGAAATATGTAACCTTTCATTAAAGACAATTGAAGCATCTAAGGCTGTGTTGATCAAGGATACCCAATAAAAGGGATTGTTTTGTTTATAAACCTCACCTTCAACCATTTTAGAGTTATTTCAAATCTTTTTATTCCAATTAATGTGTCTTTTTCTCAAGATTCAAAAAGAAAACATAAAGAAACAGTATTATTTTATAAACAGTGATCTATCTCATATACTTTTGACTTAATAAAGAGCAAAGGATGAAAGCAATGCTCTCTCTCTCTCTCTCTCTTTTTTTTTTTTTTTTTTTTTTTTTTTTTTTTTTTTTTTTTTTTTTTTGACATTTGAGAAACATTTTATTGATACTTCTAAGGGTGTTACTACCTGTTTCGTTTATACTAAATGTTTTCCAGCAATCATTTAAGAAATTCTTCGAATTAATTTGATTGTTTCATCAATATGTTAATAGAATCTTTACTACCTCATTTACAATAATAGAGAATGCAAGCCAAAGATAAGCAACCTCCAATAAAACTCCATCACCTAGCTCCAAAACCTTTCTTATCCATAACCTTATAAAGGAACTCCCTCACTCAGTCTTAAGCTCTGTCAGAGTCCAACTAGAGATCAATATCTGTCATCTATTTTCTATTATTACAATCAATAATATCCACTAACATCCAAGGTTTGCTCACATTCAACAAAAGCATTTTGATTATGAGAGAATAAAGTAGCAATGGACCCTATACTCAATCTCTTGGAGAATGGCTTAGCGAAAATCTATTGGACAATAAAGTATCAACAGTCAGGAAATCCATAACTACCTTATCATACTCAATCTCTTAGCAACATTAGAACACCCCTAGAGGAGAGCCACACTAAACCCATTCCACACCCTTCACTACCTTGAACTCCAACAAAATGCAACCTACAATATTGTTACAAGTAATATATGTTCCAAACCTCATAATTAGCCACATTGTTGTCAATTTTGTTTTTCATTTAATAATGTACAGAATGGCTGCACATACAGCGCAACCAAAAGTAGAAAATTCACTGCCTCTATGCAACACAATCCAAAAAACCAACATTGCCTGCATGCTAATACCCCAAAAATTTTCCTACTGGGTTCAGTATACACCAGACACTTCGATAACAGCAGGACAGAGCACAACCATTCCAGTGCTAAACTTGAAGCATTAATCAGCATAGAAGATCAAACTCCAAAATTGTTGGCAATTAGCTAGATCTATTAACAACGCTTTTGTTTTAACTGAAAGGCCATAGCAGACTATAAGCATGATTAATAACGCTCAACATTTAAGACAATGAGAGATGAATTAGGAGAACAGAAATCACCAAGAGAAATTGCTTTCTGGAAACATAGCAAGCATACTATCAATTATTTCCTGAATAAAAAAAAGGAATGTATAGATGAAAATAGAAAATAATGAAAGTAAACCCACCATAACTGAAGTCATAAGCAGCCATTAACGCTTTGTTGACAATGATAATCCCAACAGAAGTGACAACATTGAACATCCATGCAGCTGCATCTACTGCTGCCTTTTTATCAGCTTTGCTAGCTGGAGCCATTTTAAATTACTTTGCAAAACTGATTATTTCAAGACTTCTACCCCTCAGCCTCCCTGCATAAGTCCATCTACAATTAAGAGAGCAGAAAATGATTATTTGGTCACACTATGAAGTCTCAGACGGAGAAAGCTATATAACAATTAATAACTAGAGAACCAGCAGCAACAAATAAAAAATAAAATAATAAATAACGGACCAAAAAATAAAAAAAAACTATTAAATACCCATTTCAAGTCTGCAAATGGGAAATTCTAAGACAATACAAAGAAAAAATGATTCTTTCTTTTTGAATAATAATTAAAAAAAAGAAAAAGAAAACCACAAGGCGTGCTTTAGCCAGCTTATGATACTAAAATGCCATACAAATCAACACAACAATTCAATCAAAAGGAGCCTCTTCAACGAAAGGTTGCGTTTTACAGTCATAAATCAAACAACTTCACAATCAGAAAAACAGATCTCAGATCATCCCCGCAATGTGATCAAAATAAAGCCTATATTGCAATTGCCAAAATCATGATTCGGATCCCAAATTAATTTTTCAAAGAATGAACTGATTCATCACTAACAAAATCAGATCTATCCGTAAAACGAACAGATGAAGTTTAAATGGCATCAAAACGAGCATACCAGAAGAATGAAACGACAATGAGAGTAAGCAATGTATATCGTTATGGATGCTGAAGATGTTGTTGTAGGTAATTGTTATAATTTAAGAGTTTGAACAGATAATTTAATGAAAATGAGAATTGATTTTTCTTTTAAGTTAGAATTGCAGATGTTCTTCTATTCGAATTGCGAGGCCTCAGGATTTGGAGAGGGAGGGAATTGTAATTCCGTTGAGAAATGAAGGGCTCGTGGGAAGCTGCAAGTGAAAATTAGGAAGCCAGCAAATCATAATTGGGAAGTTAGCATGCCTGGTTGCGTTTGCCGTACATGCCACCATGTCTTTTTTTTCCTAAAAAAAATAAAAATCAATATTATTAAAATAAAATCAGAAAAAAAAAATTAATATGATAATATATGTAGGCTGGAAGAACGAAGTGAAAAAGGAATTCTCCTGGTAAAATTTTTTTTTTATTTTTAAATTTTTCTATATTTTGATTAACCTGTTAAATTCAAATATTTTTTAATTTTTATCTTCATTGCATGTAATTTTTTTTTTTTGAGTATTACAGTAAAAAATATAAATCTGAATCTATTGTCAGATTATATCTACATTTACTGTTAAATTATGTTTTGATATGTTTCTTTCATATAATTGGTAAGATAATCTCTATCTCTAAATTATTATCAATCACTTACACTTTTAAATTTTTCTGTATCAGCTACTAATTAATGAAAATTATTTATTTAGCCTCAACATTGAAAGAATAGCTGTTAATAAACTTTTCAAATTAATTGTTTAAGAATATTTTATTTATAATTATTTTAAATAATAAATATTATTAAAAAATTAATTAATATTTTTATTTATATAATACATTAAAATGAATAAAAATATATATACACAAACATCGTGATATATAAACAAGATAATTGTTTTCTTAATGCTCATTATAATCTCTACCTTCTCTAAATGCAGTTAAACACATTCCCCGAAAGAAGAGTTAGAAAATCAAATTCTTGTTAAATTCTGTTGTTCATTTGATTCATATTAATGTTAAACATGTCATCCGTTTACCTTCGGCAGAAGAAAAAAAGAAAAGGAAAACTATAAGCGTCGTACTAGCACGTTAGAGTACTTGAAAAAAAACCATTAGCAATTCTCTGGTCATAGCACAAGTGGCTTTCGGACATACAGGGAGATAGACGGACGTAGTATGATATACAGGAACTCCATGATACTAACTAGAGATAGAAGCTAGACGGGTATTTTAGGGTAACTATTCCAACCGAATCCGTTTAATAAGTGTATAAATAATTATAAATAAGTTTGAAACGGATATAGATAGTAAAAGTATATTTCACTGCCCACGGCGGAAGTAGGATATGAGTATTAAAATTTGAATACTCAGATATGATTATCCCCTGTAATAAATGGTTTTTGCCATAGGTGCCCACCATATCTTATCCATTTATTAGTAAAAAATATATTTTAAATAAATTTGGGTTTAAATAGTTTAAAATTTGTGAATATTATATCCATTTAGAAGGTATTTTAAATGGATTTTTGAGATAGATACGGATAATAAAATTCAGATTCAAATACAGATAGTTAAATGAATATTTAAAAGGCGTTTGAGATGCAGGTAATATTACATATATACTTGTGTAGTTAATACAAGTATATAGTATTGCATATCCTTGTACAAGTCTAATAACCACATAGAAGTGAGAAACAAAAACCGAGAACAATTCTCATTCTTGCCTCGCATTATTTAGGACCTTCAAGGTTATGGGCAAGCCAGTCTTTAATCTAGGAACATGTGTAGTCTTTTCCATGCTAGGGTCTCCATCTTCAATTCTCCACCTATATCATTGGAGGAAAGTTAATTAATGTTAGGAGTAAATTTTGCCTGCAACTAATATATACAAAAGAAAAAAAATGAATGTAAGAGTCCTTTAGATAAAAATCTTATATAAAACTTAAGATTTCACTTCCTCCATCTTCTACAAGAGTTAAGAAGATCAACCAGACTACCGTTACAATTGATCGACATAGATACAGTTAATTTGATATAACTGTAAAAGTTCATTTAGTTACTCACTCATATTCTCTAGTCAGCCTGTGTACAAACACCAACATAGACAATTTTCCCATTTCTATTCCTAAGCATGTCCGAGGTCCAGCTCCAAAAGGTATGAAACTGTATGGTTTTTGCATTTCCTGTAAGCAAAAAATTAGAAATTATTACAAACAAAAATATAAATATATGCACAAATTTCTACAAATGGTCATTGTGTGAGAAAAATAGGTTTTACGTCAAATCTTGAAGGGTTGAATTGCAAAGGATCCTTGTACAAAGCTGGGTCGAAATGTATGAAAGTTGCATCAACATTTACATTCCATCCTTTCTTTATCTCAAAACCTAAAGAAACATAGGAAAAGAAAAACGCGAATATTACAAGGAAGAAACTATTAAGATGTTGCAGTGTTCTTGTAATCTAGTACAAAAAAGGTAGGCAACATACCATCAAGTCTAAAATCATTTTGCACTGTTCGGGGAAACCATAACACAACATTTGACATTCTTAATGTTTCTTTAACAACCTGGAAGATGTTTCCTCCAAATGTTAATGACATAGATTACAATTCCCATATGCAGAAAAATTCGGTCCAGATTGTCTAACCTGTATGCCATAGGTCATCTTCTTCACATCCTCCATGCAAAGTACGGAGCCCTCTTGCTTATCTTTGGCTATGTTCAGTTGTTCTTCCTGTAAATTCATGATAGTAATTATTATATTCTTTCAACATTATCCCTTTCTCATTATATAAATATATATTTATATATCCACGTCTTGAGTATACCAAGGGCCAGTGGTTTATAACAATAACCTGCATTAGCCATCAGCTGCTAATTAAAAAATTTAATAAATATCTACAATTTATTTTTTGAGCTCAAACCAGTTGAATCAAATGGCCTCTAAATTATTTTTTCCCTCTTAGCACCTGGTCATGCCCTAAAAGAAGGGTCAAATAAATAAATTCACTTCTGAATTTTGTTATTTCTAATCTTGTGGCATTTTCAATTTTTACTTTGATCTATAAAAAACTTTAACTTATAAATTATATCTATTAAATACTTCGATTTTCAAAATTATTGAGTTAAACATTTCAATTTAAAAAATTAAATGAATTAAATACTCATTAAAAAATTTAAAATTTATGAAAATTATTATTCCAAAAATCATGTTAATTATTTATCAAATCGATATTTCACAAATAAAATTCAAAAATCCTAAAATTTATTGATATTTATGTCAAAAGTTGTGTAATGTTATCAAAATTTAAAAATTCAAGTGTACGATTTGCAAAGCACCACAAAATTCCAGTTGCAAAGTTCAATAGTGATTTTATTTATTAACCCTAGAAAGATAATAACAAACTTGGTCATACCCTTAGCCTGTTTAGCACTTCTTTGTTCTCATCAAGGAACTTGACACTCCACATCATGGCAGCCGCAGAGCTAACCTGCCCTGAAACTAATAATGTCAATAGATTATCCATAATCTCAGAATCATCTAATCTTTCATTAGGTGGATGTGAATCTCTCTCTAGCAAATACTGAAGTAAGTCATCTTTATTTTCCTTTCCACTTCTCCTTCTAGCTATCATCTCTCTGAACATTTGCATGAGCCTTTCACGTGCCTGGTTTTATAATTTTTGAGTTAGTGCAACCATTTTTATAAGACAGAATTTAAAATTAAGAAGATAAAAAAATTATGCATTTCTTACTTTCATGCCTTTGTAGTATGTGGTGCCAGGAATCATAAGAGGAATAGATAATAAGGCATCTGATACCAAGCCACAGTCTCTCAACATTCGTTCAAGCAGAGATTCCTCTGTTATGCTCATTAGCATGTTGCACATTGAATCTAAAGTGAGCTGCCAATTGATATTTCTAAGATTAATTAGTTATTGGACTGCAAACAATATTATCAGAATCATAACTAAATTTAGTAAATTATCAGTAGTCGAGTTAATGACTCAACTGATTGAATTTGTTAAGTTAAACGAGTTCAATTAAGAGTTTGTTTAGCATTGAGTTTTAAATTGTTTTTTTAAAAGGGTATCATTTTTTATGTTGTAATAATTGTTTTTTTTTTATTCCCTCAATGAGTCGAAAAACTGGAGTATACTTTGAACTAACCAAATTGATGAAAACTCTAATAGTCTGAAGTATATTTTGAAAACTCTAAAAGAAGAGAGTAATAAAAAATTTTCATTCTTTGATATCGGATATAATGAACATTAACTATTAAAATTAGAATAAAATTTAAAAAAAAAAGAAAAAAGAAAAAAAGAAGCAAATATAATATTTACCTTCATGGTGAACTCAAGCACTGGAAAGCTTTTACCACTTTGTTCTAATTTGTTCAACCTTTGAGATAGCATTTGATCAAATTTCCCAACAAATTTAGAAAGAGAAGGCATAGAAAAGAGAGCAGAAAGAACATGCCTAATCCTTTTGTGGCTCTCAATTGGAGCAGCAAAAACACTCTTTGCTCCAACAACAGTCGCCATTGATTTAATATATCCTTTATTGAACTCCTCAAAATCATTAGTAAACACCTGTCTTGCAGCTTCTGTTGTTGGAGCAAAAACATGAATCTTTCCAAACATTTTGGTCTTGAACCACTTCCCATGCCTATAAAAAATATATATAATTAAAACATTATTAAATAAACAAAAATAAAATTTAAGGAGGTGAGGATTGCAACTAATATTACTGCTTAATCATTAATTTTAAAAATTATTTCCAAGCTCCTGCAGTATGCAAATTATTTGATTAATTAATTGTTTACAAAACTTAATGCTTTCTGTAAAAATCTGAAAGCGTCAATGTTTGATAATTATACAACAACTAACCCTTAGTCTCTGTTCTAAGGCAACGTTTGAGGGAGAGTTTAGAATTACTATATCAAAACATTGTATTTATAAATTATGTAGTTCACTGAAGTAGTATATAAAATAGCTCTTAGTGAATAAGATAGTGTTTATTAAAACGTTAATCCATCTAATGTTTAGTGTTTCTTATTTTTTATTATTTTTTTTTACAATTATGTCCTTCATTAAGTCATATTATTCTTAATTAATTTATATTAACATTAGTTTAAATTCTTTTGTTATGATACTGCAAGTCTGCAATTAAATTAAAAAATTGCATTATTTTACACAAAAATTTAAACAAAACAATTTAATACTAAATTAATAGAGAAATATTTGAGGAAATTGTATTATTATTTTATAAGTGATTATGATTTCAATTTATATAATTGGACTATACATTATAAATTGACATTTTGTTTTATAATGAGTTGACTACTATAGTTATAGGTTAAAATTTTTTAACTCAATATTTAAATGTCTGTTTTTATTATTTTAAATTCAATAGTTAATCAAACAACTATTTTTACCAAACATTTTTTACTCTAAACAGTTATATAAATAACTATCAGCTAACAACTAACAATTAATATTATCGAAAAAGCCCTTGATTGATTGGTTAAACCTATTCTGGATCACCAATATTAGTTATTTCAAACTTGATAACAAAACATTAATTCTTGATTGATTGGTTTATCATAAGCAAATGAGATGGCTTCTAAACATAAATTTAATTATTAATTATCACTAATATTATGTAAACAAATGACGTCCTATAATATGTTGGTTCACAGAATTGTCTTAAGCGAAAAAGAAGAACTTGTAATTTTAAGAACAAAATTTATAATCTGATAGATACAGAAAGTGAAGAGAATAATCACTAACCATTTTCGTCGAAGCTTAACAAAGTCATAGCAGCCTCTTGTACTGTTTGTAGCTGAAAGAAAAGAAAAGCTTTCGCCAAAGAAAGGCAGGCCAACGCCACCTGGGATTTCTTCTTCATTGCTCTTACATGTGCTTCCAGTGATTCTTCTCCAAGCTTCCAGGAAAACAATTATTGCAACAGAGAAACATGTGATTATGATAATATCATTATACTTATTTTGTAATAGGAAGAGAAGATCTTCCTTGTTAAATTGCTTCAAGAACACCATCGAACTGATATCAAGAATCAACAGATCAGGTGTGGGTCTCTAGCTATAATAGCTTATTGTATACCAAGATTTATGCAGTAGGCTTTGATGAGTAAGACAAAAAAGGAATATAAAAGACGTTGTTTGAATATATATGGCATCTAAAGTAGGATATTTAATTATTAAGCAGAAAAAGGCAGGTTCATATTCAAATCAGAAAAAGACAACCTCTGTGTGCGTCTCTTAATGTCAATTAACTAGAAGTATATTTTAGCCTAGGAACCATGTGTACTTGTATATATTTAGCTGAGAATATGTGATGAAAACAACACAGTAAACTTCAAATTATTGAAGATATATTATTATTTAAGAGGCCACAGAGTTTAATCCTTCTGAGAATCCAATCCAATTTAAATTAAGCATATGTTCCAATTACATGCATTTCTCTCTGCAATATTCTTAACAAAGATATGGACTTGACAATATTATAAGGTTTTAGGGAAGAAAGAAAAGCTTAGAATAAGACAGAGATAGGTTTAGTTAACTTTCATAATCATGGCAGAATGAAATAAAATGACAAGAGAGTTCATTAAGGAGATAATATTGTGCTGTCTTTAAATGACATTCACCAAATTGGTAATAAAAATATTTGAATTCAAGACTTTTTACTTCGTACATTAAAAGGTAAGAAGACCAACTAGATTATACCTGATTAACTATTTTCTTTTATTTTTTAAAATCCAATTTTCAACAAAATGAAATAACTAGTTTACACCTGCCTATTTCATAAAATTTTTAAAAGTAACTCATATAATTAATTATTATATATTTAGAATTTATATTACTGAACTAGAAAGCTGGAATTAAAAATTTAAGAAAAAAAAAAAAAAGAAATGAAAACTTTGGGTGATATGGTACACAATTGGATTAGGCTGGTTTAAAAGAATTCAGAAATTAAATTGGAATAATACAGTTTAACTTTTAAAAATCATTTGGATAAAAAAGAAGCTAGTTGTTTCAAAGTATTTTTGCTCTCTTCAGAAAATGCACACGAGGAATTAAGATCTAATATACTCCTAATTTGCATTAATTGTTTTTTTAGTTTTGATGGATCCAACTCACAAAGAGAGACTCCTAATGGTACATTTATTTGATAAGTAATGCCTGAAATGGAGAGAATATTTAAGAAAATGTTGTAATTATTTTGAGAATTCATAATTTCCAAGTTTGATTTTTACAATTTGAAATTTTGATTTTTCCACATTTATATTAAGTATTAAGTGTTTTCAATAATATGCGGCCAAATTTAGCGAAAATATAGGGCCAAAATTTTTTGTTAAACCGACAGTCTCCTAAATTTCTATAATATGGCTATATATATATATATATTTCAACCAAACTTAGAATATGTATTTACATTCATAGAGTTTTCGAAAATAAGGGAAATAATTTGAAGAGGGGAAAGAAAAAAAGGTGCATAACTATTACGATCCAAAATCATGGATCGTGCTCACACTAAAACTTAAGTAAGTTTAAGACTTTTGAGGGCCGTAGTAAACTTAAACTATTAAAAATTTATTTATATTATGAACTGAGTCTGAAAATAGTAACTCACTTTAATAAAAAATCAGTCAATTAATAATCCTGATCCAGTTTCAATATCAAATATAACTCATAGCTTAGACTTGTATACATTTATTAAAAATAGATTTTTTGTACAAAACTCATCAATCATAATATGGATAATTTTTTCCGTCATAAATCATCAAAATAGCTAGAAATAACTCAATAGGTTCTCTAACCGGCACCCCATTAATTTTTATATTATCAATATAAATTCATTATCCTAAACTATAGAACCAAATAAAAATATTTGCATTATTAAGGTAAAATTATTCTATGAGTCTCCGTGGGAAATAAGCATAATTATTATGAACCAACAATATTTCTACTTATTGGAAAAGTTTATAGAAAGGGGTAAGTTTCATAAATTCTTACCCTTTTAATCCAACTTAATTACACCATCAGTTTCCTTTTTAATCCATCAAGTCTATATCAAATCTATTAATTTTAACCCTTACAAATCTAAGTCAACTCAATAAATTTTATTTAGGTAGAATCCACCACTTTGATACTTAAACCAACAATGCCATATATACATATATTTATACAATACTTCATTCCTAATAAATTCCATCAATTCTTAGCAACCATATATTCTGATATATCTAAACCTTAACATTACTTCCATTAATATTTGTAAATCTTAATAATAAAATCTATTCTCAACTTAATATATTTTAACTGATTAATATCTCATAATTATTAACCATTTGACATTCTGCCAGTACAATTCAATAATTAATTTCCAATTAAAAAAATTAACTTAGATTTATCAAATCATCCACCCATAATTATTTCAATTTTGCTCAACCAATTAATCAAATCAACGCTCAAAATATATTAATTAGCTAAAATTTTTTAATAATAACCATTTAATTTATGCGATAATAACTAGAAGTTTAGCTTCTCTAATAATTTATTTAATTTTTTTACAATCCGTAAATAATTTAGATCTTCTAATAACTAAAGTCCTCAACCAATTTAACATTTATATAATTTATCTATATCATTGAGACTCAGTGAGACTGAGAGTGAGAGAGATAGAAGGAAGAGAAAGAGAAGGAGAGGGAGAAAATCGGTCGGAGCCAACGCAAAAGGAGAAAGCAAAAGAAAAGAAAGATATGGAAAAGATAAATAAAACAAATGACCAAAGAAAAAAAATAATGATAGTATAAAAAATATCTAGCTTCTAGAATATTTAGGTTCAATTTGAACTGATTTTGTCCAACTTAGTGATTTGATTCGATTTTTAATCGATTTAATAATTTTTCAATTAATTCTTAAATAAATCAAAATGGTTTTCAGTTTCAAATAAACCATAAAAATTATTATCTGGCATCACATCATTGGTTAATGATTTACAATTAAATTTAAATGTAAAAATTTTGAAATTAAATTTTTAGGGTATTTCAATAACTCTACAAATACACGCTCTCATGTATAATAAAAACGTAATATTGATAAACAGATATAATAAAATGAGTACGCATTTGTAAATTGAGCACATTTAAATGACTTAGACTTAATAAGCAAAATAGATATGTGTCCTACATATTTTTAATATGAGCACCTTTGTTAATGTATAAAATAATCATTCACTTTTACTTTGGAAACATAAAGGCATTAAATTTCTAATCTTTTTTTTTTTTTTATCTACCACTTTCTCTTTCTAACCGCACACAATTAACATAGACTCAAATCAAATTAGGGTATTTTAGACCGTGAATAATTGCATCCTTTTCAAAATTTTCATTTTAAGTAAATTTCTCTATATAAAAAGAATACCTTAAATAGAAATTTTCTCTATATAAAAAAAATAGGGGAGTAATATTTATAAAATTATTTCTCTTTCATACATTATTTTATTATTTTATTAGTTTACTCATTTTTTAATCATCATGGTCACCATCTAAAATATGAATTGTGGCTATGAATACTAACATTCACAAATAATATTCAAATACTAATATAAGATTATGTTTTTATTATATAAGTCTAATAAATAAAACAAAATAAAAACTAAGTGTAAATTGTTCTATCAATGGGACAATGACATAAAATTATGTCCTTTGAGAAACTATTCCTCAAAGTGATGCAAAAATTAAACTTACAAATTTAATATTTGTTCTTGCATGCAGTGAGAATCTTACACTAAAATTATAATATAATAATATCAATTAGTGGTTTTAATATAAAATAAAAAGCTCTAAATTTTATCTAATAGTTGGTAAAAAATAAATATAATAATAAATAATATAACATCCACTGTCTAGTTTTGAAGGATTAGACGACAAACTTCACATTTGGCGACGGAGGTACCATTCTAACTAATATGTAAATCTTATAAATTAAACCGTGAATTTGAAGTGATTATGCATTCACAAGTTTACCAAGTAATTAATTTTTTTTTTGAAAATGATTTGAGAGAATCCTACATAAAACTGCAAGATTTTCCCCTAAAAATTGAGCTTGCCAATACATTTGAATGCAAAATACTTCCGATTTAAAACTCCAACCTCCATCAAAATCCAATTATCAATACAACACAAACATTGCTTCTACAATTTCATAACCATTCGATTACCCAAATCCACCATAATAAACATCAAAGTTAAGGTATTAATATATTTTATCTAGTCTTATAAATCCAACAATGCATAATTAACTTAGAAAATATATCGTATCCAAGCATTAAATAAAATCTATGTTTAGTTCTGCTTTTGGGGGCGGGAGTGTCATGTACTCGATCATATACATATACCTAAATAAATTTACATCAAAATACATAATTTACATAACCCAAATTACATACCCTCCAATAGTAAAAATTTATACATGTTATAATTCTCAACTACATAAAATCTATTCTATCACTACCAAAAGTAATCTCTTCAGCTCTGATGCTACTTTCTTGGTCCTTGAACAATAACTGTGGTTTTCAACCTACACGTGATAAAAATCAACACGCTGCGTATAAAACTCAATGGTGCTCGTAGATCACATATATATTGATGTTGCGATGACAATATACTTTAAAACATAAATTTCATAAAAGTTTCACAAATCATAAAATCATTTGAGTACTAGACATGTATATATGTACACATAGAACATAATCTCGTGTTATACTTACAAAACAATAACATTTATAATTTTTATTATATAATCACGTTTTCATTACCTTTGTTATTAATTTCATCTATAGGCACACTATTCATCTTAAAATTAAATTCTACATCAACATACTATATTCATACATTTATTATCATAATCACACATATTCCTAAAACTAAGATCATATAATTAACTACAATCATATAATATAATCTTATTAATTTAATTTTTTTAAAAATATTTTTCTAAGGGATTCTATAAACTTAAGAGAAAATAAAACAGATAAGATTTTATAAACTTATACATAATGGTTTTATATGTCAACAGAGTCATAAGGCTTAAGAGCCTAACATAACATATGGAGCGTGTCCGCTCAAAGATAAGGCACCCACATGCCTAGCATATGATCATAGCTAATATCATAATACCATCAAATGCCAAGCATACTCATCTTACATAATAAATCAAATTACACATCAAATTGATACTAAGTAGATTAGTCAGAACTTAACTTTCTTTCTTAATTCATATCATTACTCATAAAACTCATTTTCTTTTAAATTTCTAAAAATCATGAAAAGATATATTATAAATAAAATCTTACCATATAAATTATACTTTCATTTTATAAAGCATCCAATTCAAGGCAATACATGTTTACTCACCCATTTTTCCTAAATTACTCAAAAACTTTAATAATAGAAAAGTTATCAAATTAACATATCTATAAAAGGCAAGTTACTATTACTCAAATTTATATCTAGCATAACTTAAAGAGGGTTTAAACATCAACTAAAAAGAACAAAATAAGCCTTACCACCTTAGGGTGATTTGGCTTCTCCATGAACATAAGGGGGAGGAGGTTTCCTCCTTCAATCAAATGTGCTAACATCCTTAATTAATATCAAATAGCATAATTACATAGTCACACTCTCAAATTACATACATGGAGCCAAGAATTTCAAAATTCTATTCAGTTTAAATCATAGGAAATTACCAAAAATCCACATTCATGTATACTAACTACATCAATACTTAAATACATTTATAGCATGACATTTAGAAGCATAAACATGAACAAAAGAAGCTAGAATATCAAGTTCCACCATCCATGATGGTTCGACCTCTCTTAAAGAAAAGGGGAGGGGGATTTTCTTCATGCATTTAACTATACTCAGAGCTTCTAAATTCACCCAAGTGCATAATTATTTAGTCAAATTCTAACAATCAAAGCAATTCATACAAAATCCCTAATTTTCATATAATAGCATAACTTTTTCAAAATCAAAAATTGAAAGAGGAAAATGTATTTATGCAAACTAACCTCAAAATCAAGCTTTAACAAGCTTAGATAAAAGCTTTCTAAGCCTTAGCTTTGCCTTTATCTTTGGAGAGGGTTCTCCAAACTTTACATAAAGGGAAATTCAAGAATTAGAACTAAGAAAAAAAAAAAGAATTAAAGCATGAATGAGCATAAAATCATGCTTAAAGAGAAATCAAAATCCAAAAATAGAACAAATACCATTAAATCAATTACTTGATTAAGTAGAGAAATCCTCAAATTTACTTGAAATCTAACTGCAAAAATTACTTCCAAAGATTTCAATCTCCAAAATAAATCACTTACTTAAGATTTAATGAAGTAGATTTTTGTGTATTTGGTTAACAAAAATTGAAGAAAAATGGAAAGAACTAAGAGAGAGAGGGTCGGCCAAAGAGAAGAAGAAGAGAGGAAGAAGATGAAGTAGTTGCTAAATGATAGACATTGACTTTTACAAGTCAATAAGGTTAATTTGGTCATTTACCATCACTTTCTTTAAGAGATGATAAGTGGATGGTCAAGATCAAGTCAAAAGTATTCTAATCCAATGGCTAAAAATATTCTTCAATTAATTCTCCTCAAAATATTATTTACTTCTACATAATATTTAAATTTACTCCATAAAAATAATTTCTCACATTTCTCCAATTAATAAAATACCATAATTCACTATTCACTTATTACCTAAATTCCCCAAAAATATTCATCATTTACTTTCTATCCATAAAAATCATGCATGTATTCTCCAAAATTATTAAATAAAATATAAAATATAAATAGTAATTTTTTGGACTGAAATAATACTGATTCCCAGACAGGTGTTACTATTCACAGAGCAGTAAACTATTATTTCAGACACTGAAAAATATGAAATTACAAATAATATTTTTTTAAATAAATAAAATAATATTTTTTATTTTGAAAATAATTGAACAAATGAAGTAATGGTTTCAATATGAAAAGAATTAAATAATCAAATGATTTTTTCATTGACACAATTATGACATCCTAACCTGACAAAGCGATCGTAAGAGGGTAGATAGAGCAGAGTTTTTGGCTGGCTTTTAAGATAGCAAGCTAGCTAGGATAGTGGAATATGGAACATATGAATGAGTCAGATCATAGATTGAAAATGTGATAATTAATCATCAGAGGCGCATTTTCGCGGAATGGCTTGAATAGTTGGAAGAACTCCAGGGTTAAGCGTGCTCACTTAGCATAAATCTTAAGATGGGTGACCTTCTAGGACGTTCCCGTTTCACCTGTGAGACAAAATCATGTAGACTTTGCTGATCTTGCTGATCCAGCGTGGGATAAAATTGACTTGATACAAAGCGGACAATTTCTTAGGTGGTTGGAGTTAGAACGTGACAATTGATACCACTAAATGTAACATCCACCATCAAGTCCTGAAAGATTAAACTACTAGAGCCACATTAAGTGTCAGAGACACCGTTCTAATTAACGTATAAATCTTATAATTAAATAATGAATTTGAAGAGATTAAGTATTCACAAGTTAACAAGTCATAATAATTTCTTTTTTTGAAAATAATTTGGGAGTCCTAAAGAAAAACTGTAAGTGTTTCCCTTAAAAATTAAGCTTGCCACACAAGTGAATACAAAGCATATTCAATTTAATACTCCATAACCCCATCAGAGGTGCCTTTTGGTGGAATGACTTGAAGGATCTAAAGAACTCTAGGGTTAAGTGTGCTCACTTAACAAAAATCTTAGGATGGGTGACCTTCTGGGACATTTTCGTTTCACCTGTGATATAAAACCGTACAAATTTCGCCGATCCAATATGGGATGAAATTGGCTTGACCCGAAGCTGACAATTCTTTAGTTGGTTGGAGTTAGGGCATGACATTTGATACCACTAAATATAACATTCACCGTCAAGTCCAGAAAGATTAGACGGCTAGCGCCACATTAAGTGTCAGACACTGTTCTAACTAACATATAAATTTTATAATAATAAATTTAAAGAGATTAAGTATTCACAAGTTAACAAGTCATAATAATTTTTTTTTGAAAATAATTTGTGAATCCTATAGAAAAATTGTAAGAGTTTTCCCTAAAACTGAGCTCGCCACACAAGTGAATACAAAGCACTTTTAATTTAATACTCCATAACCCCATCAAACTCCAATAATGCACACAATATCAACAACATTTTTATAATCCCACAACCATCCAATATCTTTAATCCATCATAAATATCATCAAACTAATGATATTAAGATATATAACAGGTCTTAATAATCTAATCAGAAATTTCTGACAGATAAGTATCAGAGTCGAGCCCCCTCTAGTAGATATATGGTTCGAGGATGAACCATGCAGAAGTTGGAGGGCCTATGACATCTCAACCCAGCAAAGCGATCCGAAGAGGGTGGATAGAGTAGAGCTCCTAGCTAGCTTCTAGGATGACAAGCTAGCTAGGGTAGTGGAATGCAGGACATATGAATAAATGAGATCATATATCGAAAAGGAGACAATTAATCATCAAAGGCGTCTTCTGGTGGAATGGCTTGGAGAGCTGGAAGAACTCCAAGGTTAAGTGTACTCACTTAGCGGAAATCTTAGGATGGATGACCTCTTCGGAAGTTCTCATTTTACCTGCGGCACAAAACTATGCGGGTCTTGCCAATTTAGTATGGAATAAATTGACTTGATCTAAATTAGACAATTTCTCTAGTGGTTAGAGTTAGGGGGTGATAACAATTCATTTGTTTGATGACTTTAATACAAATACAAGATGTGATCAGTAAAAAGTAAGCAAAAGAATAAGCAATGATGATAAAAAGTAAGCAAAAGAATAGGCAATGATGATCATTTTATTAATAATCCACTGAATCAAATAGTGGTTTCAATAAAAATATATCTAACAATTGACTTTTTATTTACGGAAGTACAAAAATCATCTAAAGATTTTGATGCAAATATAATATGTGATTAGTACTATTTAAATAAAATAAAAAAACCACATTAACACACTAAGAAAAAGTCTAGTGGTAAGTGCATATATGATTGACAATAAATTTATGTTCGAATTCTCTCCTCCAATACAAAAAAAAAAAAACCCACATTATATCCAAGTACCAAATAAAAAAACTAAAATAAATATTTATTTATTAAAATCAAATTAAAAAAATCTGCTTAAATTAAACAAATCTACTAAAATAAAAAGCTATAATAAGTTATTTACTGCAATATATACTTTTGCCAGCACTTTCAATAAGTCTCGCTTTCTTTCTTTTCTTTAGGGGGCTTATAAGTATGTTTTTGTTTGTATGTGTTTGCCTATATATGTAGACTACCTGAGTGGTTGTATAACCATATATGTATAGATCTAATATATATTTTTAAAATTTTAAATTTTATTTCCTTTAAAATAAAATATATGCTGATATTTTTCAATTCTCTTGTTGACTATGTAACAAGTTCAAAATCTCTCTTGTTCACTTTGACAATTTTTAGCATTTTAGGTCTTCTTTTTCCATTCTTCGTGATTGATTATGGCTAGAATGAGTAACCATACATGTTTAATCAAAGAGTTGTATGCTGGTTTGACCATGGAGCGGGGTAGGCTTGAGTTGGAAGATGATGGAGAACAACCCTTTGATTAAACATGTAGTAAAGGAATGTTTGGTGGCATATAATAGGAATGTTGGTAAAGGACTTAGGAAACGATAATTTTGTTTTTCAGTTCATGCACCTTGTGGACATGGAACGAGTTTTAGAAGGAGGGCCTTGAAATTTCTCTCAAAACCTGACTCCTAAAATAAGTTCCTATGGGACTGATCCTAAACAAGTTGAAGTCACGAGAACAGAGTTTTGGATTCAAATCCATAATCTTTCAATAGGCTATATGTCAGAGAAGCTTGGTAAGGAGCTTGGAAATATCATTGGCACTTTTATTCAAAATTTTTTAGATCAACCACAATAAAAGTGCCAATGATATTTTCGAGCTCCTTACAAAGCTTCTCTGACATATACCCTATTGAAAGATTATGGATTTGAATCCAAAACTCTGTTCTCGTGACTTCAACTCGTTTAGATCAATCCCACAAGAACTTATTTTAGCAGTCAGGTTTTGAGAGAAATTCCAAGGCCCTCCTTCTAAAACTCGTTCCATGTCCACAGGGTGCATGAGCTGAAAAATAAAATTATCATTTCCAAGTCCTTTACCAACATTCCTTTTATAGGTCTCCAAGCAGATGCAATAGTATTCTTAAGATCTAGCCTATGCTTGGCTAGATCTTAAGAATACTATTGCATATGCTTGGAGACCTATAAAAGGAACGTTGGTAAAGGACTTGGGAAACGATAATTTTATTTTTCAGTTCATGCACGCTGTTCGCGCTCTGGCTCTCTCTTTAGTTCAGAGTGTGTTCCGCAATTATACGAGTCGTACAAATAATAAAAAATATTATCATCCCACACAGATTGGGGAATAAGCTATTAATTTATTATGTTCGACAATTATTAGGAAGACCGAAATTAAAAGGAGTTGGGTTAAACTAAGATGCAATTAAAATAAATAAATTCTAAATATAATAAGCAAGTAGAGATAATCAAAAGATATATATTCAGCAAATAATTATAGAGTTGGTCTAGTTATGGGGTCTTTATTAATTCTTGGTGCAGACTTTGAATAATTAATTTATGATCCAAAAATCCTCTTTCAAGCTTGGACCGCTTCGACTATACGGCCTGATATGGTCTAAAACGTTATGTCAATTTCTAAGGGAAAACTAACCTAAATTATCTAAAATCCTCTTTTGAGCTTAGAAGAACTATTAAAACCATGCATATCTACCATTTACTGTAGCCTCACACAATTTTAACTCATTAATCTTTGTGTTAATTCTTTATCCTCAGAGAACCTAGCCTATTTCTAGCACTAGAAAGAATTTCTAAGTTTAATAAGTGAGATCAGATCCAATTTTTCAACCTTTCAGTCTGTTCAAACAGATCTAATATCATGCAAATATGGGATCCTGACATATCCATAGGCATTAAGTTCAACATATTAAATCAGGAATTAAACATACAAAATAAATTATTTTATTCAAAATTGCATTTTAAATTAATAGATAAATCCCATAACTAGATTCAAGTATTTAGCCTAGCATTATTACAAATAAATCGATACAAATAAAATTCACGAAGAGAATAAAAGTCGTAGAGCACAAATTCGGGGTCTTTAATTGGTTGTCATGGAACTCTACATCCAAGCTTTGCTACTGACTCTTTTCCACTTCTTTTGTATTTGCAATAACACTAACTAAAATACTTACTCTCTTCTTTTAATTTCTTGGCTGAAGTTGTGATTGGCCAATTTTCCCTCTCTCTCCTTCCTTGCGGCAACAAGTGCCAAAGAGGAGTTCAAAATGTCCAAACAATCAACCCCATTCGCATTCTTTCATTCTCCTTTATATAGACTTTCTTGCTTGATTCCCATTGGTCCACATAAGCTAGCCACTTGATCAACTTGCATCTGCAAAGCCTGCCTCCACCGCCCATGTGAAGAAAAGAAATGATAAAATATTCATTTGAATTTGAACCAGGTGCATTGCTTCTACAAAACATTGCAGTTTCAATTCAAACGACTAGGCAAGAGATCATTTTGGAGCTTCATTTGCTTGGTCCAGATCTCTCCACGCAGCTGCTTCTTTTTCTTAAGCTTATGTGGAATTATTGATAGGCTCTCAATAGTCCACGTCTCCTTGTGTCAACTTGCATCAATTGACCGGCCAAGTTGCTCTCCACCATGTAAAAGGTAATATAAAATGCTGAAGGAGGCAGCTCACAATGCTAGGTTCAATGCTTCTGTCAAACTGTGGCGTTTCAATCCAAACGGTCTGGCGAGAGGTTATTTTGCAGCTCACTTCGCGCTTGGTTCTCAGCTGTCCACGTTTGATCGAATTTTCACCATTCCTTTCGAATTTATGAACCTTGGATAAGGGCTTTTCAGTCTTTTCAGGGACATGGCTTAGGCTTAAACTTTAACAAGGCTTTAATAGCCTTATTTGATGTCAAATGGGTCATATGTGGTTCATTTTTGCTCAAAACAGCAAATATTCGTGTAGTCTATATCATTCAAGAAAAAAAGAAAATCATGTTTAATGGATTTTTATTCTTATTTTAATATTCAAAATGATGCTAAATTTAATTAAAATAAATAGTAAAATATATGCATATTTTATTGCTATCACACCCTGTAGACGTGGAACGAGTTTTAGAAGGAAGGCCTCGAAATTTCTCTCAAAACCTGACTGCTAAAACAAGTTCCTATGGGACTGATCTAAATGAGTTGAATTCACGAGAATAGAGTTTTGTATTCAAATCCATAATCTTTCGATAGGGTATATGTCAGAGAAGCTTTGTAAGGAGATTGAAAATATCATTGGCACTTTTATTGTGGTTGATCTAAAAAACTTTAATGGCATATAGAGGAGTATATGAGGATTATGGTCAATATTGATATTCATAAGCCTTTAAGAGGATGAACGCAAATCAAGAAACCGGGTGGTGATTGGGTATGGATTACTTTTAAGTATGAGAGGTTATATCTTTGTTTTGTTTTTTTTATGGTATGCTTGGCCATTCTAATAGTTTTTATAAGCTTGCATTTGACAATTCTAATAGTTTTTTTTGTGGATATTGGATGAGGGTAGATAATAAGAAAATTACCAACATTGAAGAAAACTGGCTCTTACCGGAATCAATGACTTCTAATGGCCGGCAAGGTGGAGAAGTGGTAGTTCGCATGGAGTTCGATCAAACTATTTTTCCAAGTAAGGATTCTTTTTGTTAGAATTTGAATTCCGCTGTTAGCTCGAAGATCTCACATAATTTGCTTATTGGAGATACCATGCATAAAAAGGAAATAGTATCCATTGTCATCATGTTGTGGAAGATGTTGATTCTTTAGTTATCTTGGATAAAAAACATCAACATATGGAAGAAGTTAAAAAGAAATTGTTAATTATGGAAGAGAAAGTTGACGGTTTAAAAAACTTGATAAAGGCAAGTACTGGGTCTAGGCCCACCTAGCCCAATAAGTTCATTATGCTGAAATTATTGTGGGCTTAAGAATCCACGTACAGTTAATGAATTAAAAGACCTAGTTTTTTTAAAAGTGGCTTATTATTGTGTTCTTGACAGAGGTTTTGGTGGGTTGGACAAAGGTTGATAGAGTTTAAAAGCTATTGGGTTTTGAGGGCACCTTTGTGATTATCCCAATAGGTCATAGTGGTGGTTTAATATTACTTTAAAAGGAGAAGCCCAGTTGTTCGTTGATTAGCTAGTTAGAATCAAATTGGCATTAAGGTCAATATAATAGGAATATCCCCTTTTCAATTTACTAGTTTCTATGTATCCCCAAAGAAAATCAAAGATGATAGTATTGGAGATTGTTGGAATCCTTCAAGAACAGTTGTCTCTACTATTGGTGGTTGCAGGAGATTTATTATTTCATTATGAGAAGATGGGTAGAGTTTATCATCCCTCATGGCTTATTCAAGGTTTCCCTGAGACTGTTAATTGCTATGAACTTTTAGACATGGGATTTTTTGGTAGTCAATTTACTTAGGAGCATGTGTAGATTTTGCCTAAGAAAACGACTCAGCACTGTGTCAAGGCCCAAAGGCCCAAGGGAAGATGGAATGGGTCAAAGCCCACCTGGAGAATTGGAGTCGCTACCTAGATGAAACATGGGACAATTACAATATAGCGAGTGGATTCCCTGTAGAGAGCCTAACCGCTTAACCAAAGTTTAGAAAAGGAAGTTAGGTGTGGGTTTGGAAAGGTGTTAGGCACCTAAATCCACTTGACCATGGTGTTGGTCTCCACTTTATGGATTTGTTTAAATAAGAGTTAATTTTAATCTTTAGGCCTGATTACTTAACAAAAATCATTTTGAAAGAAAAGTTTTAATTTTGAAAATCAAAAGATTGTTTTACACATTAATACGACAATAATCATAAATGTGAAAATACATTACGAGTAAATATTGAGCAACTAAGTATTCAACCTCCTTATCGGTTTCGTCCAGGAAGGAAATTGGGTAACATCTACAACAAATAATTAAACATACAAAGAAAGGAGGGAGGAGAACAAAATTACATTCCAAAATTAATCTTACAACTAATTAATTACATTCCCACAAATGATAAGTAAGAATAAATAATTTAATCAAATAATCCTAACCATTCATCTAATAA
Source organism: Jatropha podagrica (assembly GCA_947857235.1). Taxonomy (NCBI): domain Eukaryota; kingdom Viridiplantae; phylum Streptophyta; class Magnoliopsida; order Malpighiales; family Euphorbiaceae; genus Jatropha; species Jatropha podagrica. Next base: position 58,730 of record CANUEP010093739.1, read on the forward strand.
AAATAACATACACCCTTAATTATTCACCTAATAAATATATAAACTAATCAAATAAATAATAAAGTTTCAGTTAATTAAATATAATTAGAAAAATAAGACAATAATAATAATAATTCAAATTATGATGCAAGTAAATAATTAATACAAGTTAAATTAAAATTATCTCAAATCAATTAAGAAAATCGTTTAAAATAAAATAGAATTTCAAATTAAAAAAATAAAATAAATGAATAAGGAATAAAAAATAAATGAATTTGAAAGGTTGGAATCAAGGCAAATAAAAGAAATAAAAAAAAATTGAACAATGAAGACAATCAAATCCAATAATTGATAAACTGCCTTTGATCAATCGGTACATAAAGATTTATTACTAGTGCGCAAGGCTTAACAATAGGTGTTAAGCCTTTTAATTACCATCATGTATATGATATAAAAAATAGAGTTTCTACATTTTTCAAGCACACAAATCCTTCAACTAAGCCACAAAATAATAGATTCCTCATTCATATTAATTCCAAATTAATTAAAACATCTCAGATTCATTTTTTTAATATAAATCATGTTTAAGCAATTTCTTCAATAAAAATCAGATTTAAACTAGAAAATAAAATCACATCAATGAACTCTTTCAAAACTTCTTAAGAAAATAAAATACATTTGGTTTAGATTAGATTTTTGAGTTTTAGAACTCAAAATCCAAACACTTACTAGGTACTTTCTCTTATTATTACAAATCAAAACATATAAACTATAAATATAAACTATAAGATGGTTTGATGCTCTTAGTGTGTGATGTTATTCATACCTTTTAATCAATTCTTGAATTGACTTTTGTGTTTTCTTCCTTTTTTGCTATTTCTTTCTTTCCTTTCCTGCATTTTTTCTTTTCTCTATTTCTACCTCTCTATTTTTCTTTTTATCTTCCTCCTCTCCTTCCTCTCACGGTAACTTCTCTTTTCTGTAGCCCCTTTTCATTTTTCAGGCTAGGTTTTTATTTTTTTACCCCTTTGACTCCTCTTCTATCATCAATCCTTATCCTCTTCATCTTACAACCCCTTTTATTTATCCTCAAATAATTACTAATTATTTTTAGATTTTATATTTTTGGGCTATCATTAATAATTGTAGGGTTTTTACTAATTATTTATATATGGATTTTAAATGTATCCTTAGCGCAATCAAAACTTAAATTAAAATGTAGCCCAAATAGAGAAAAATTATAAACCTAACAATTCAAAAAATTACCAACATTAAATTAATTAGAGAATTAAAGGATTTTTATCATCGAGCAAAAGGGTAAAAATCGAGCATTAATAGCATGGATGGGATACTGATGCTTGGGTTGTCAATGTACATGGATAGAGCACTTATCTCATAGACATAGAATGATCTTTTTTCAGAATGTTGGCTCAAGGTTAATTTCTCCTCTTAATTTTGATTATTATTTAAAATCAAATAAATTTATATATTATTTTATGCTAAAGATATTTTATACAGAAATTAATATTGAAGATTATTGAAGAAATTATATTCCTACTTCCAAGACATTTATTTGAAGACCATGAAGATTATGAAAGAATTATTTTTGAATGGTATTATTTTGTGTCTTAGGAAATTAATGTAGGATTGAGAGTAAATAATATTATAAGTACAAATTAAATTTTTCTCTCTTTTAAAAATTATTTTTAAAATGATTGTGAATAAAGAAATTAAAAGGAGTTTGCCCAAATGATTTTCTCCATGTTTTTCCACTCAAAATATTTTTGGAGTAAAAGTGTTGGTGGCTATTTTATGAGTTTCTGAACAGCTGTTCTGTTTCTGAACACAACTGTTAGAATTCCGTTATAGTTGTTTGGCTTCTGATCTTAAATGCAACACATGTTTTAATGCAACAACTCTCCATATTTAAAGCTAGCACTGTGTATGTTAAACCTAAGTGACAAACCTCTTAAATGGACTTCATGCATTGCCTTGTTTTAGCCAAAACGTGATAGAAGCATTAAATGATTTTATCTCCAACATTCATTAAAACGAAACTGTCATCTCTACAAAAATTTTTCTGTCTCTCCAAGTTAACGTTGGATAAGAGTGTAGGAGTCATCATTCAAAGCTTTCAAAATCTCTCTAAGCTCTCTCTCTTCAACCTCCTTCATTTTCTTTTCATCTTTATTCTTCAAGAGATATTTTACAAGTGAAAAGGAATTTGTTTTCAACTCTTTCTAAAGAATAGATCTGAGTTTTTGATTTCAAATCTGTTTTCTGTTCTTCCGTGCTTATAATTGCATTTCTCTCTTTCCATATAGATTTTTGTAATCTGTCATTGCTAGAGAACTTTAAACGAAATATATTTGTGTAATAGCTTAGTTGAGAAGCTATAGTGTTTTAGGTTATCAAGCGACCTTCTCCTTATGTGGGATTCTAATGTCTTGAGCTGAGTTTCTGATCTCTGCAAAATAGAAAAGGGTAGAGGTTAACTAGAACCTATGAAATCTAGTGGGTTAAGGTTAGATTTAGGTGTTAAATCTATTTCCTTATAATTATTGATTTGTCTCTTACCCTTGATAAGATATAACATAGTAGAGGATCTCAAAACGAGTCTTAGGGAGTAGATGTAGGCGAGTTAGTGCCGAACCATTATAAATCTCTGTGTCTATCTTTTTTTATTTTCTGAAGTTTTGTTTGATTGTTTTCTGTTTACACAAATATTTATATTTTTCAGAAATGCAAAGTTGTTTAAGGTTCGGTTTCTAATCGTGAATAAGCTCTATCTCTGTAGAATATTAGAACTCTGGATTTCTGTATTGTTGATCATCTCAAGTTCTAATTTGTCATTCTATATTCAATACAGTTCAAAATTTAAGTTACAATCCATTTTCTAATCTTACAGAAGCTGTGTGAAGAAGTTCTAAATGTAATGACTTCTCTTCACATAGTCTTTCTAATCTCGTAGTAGCTTTATAAAGCAGTTCTAAACGTGATAACTTTACTTCATAGAGTTGCTCTAATCTTGTAGAAGACTTGTGAACCAGTTCTAAAATCAATTGTTGTCCTTCACATAGTTGTTCTAAACTTGAAACTGTGTTGTGAGAAAGTTCTAAACTGAATAACTGTCTCTCACAAATACATTCTAATTCCGCTGCATCAGAATTCTAATTTGATATTTTAAAAGCAAAAATTTTTAGAAAATCCAATTCACTCTCCCCTCTTGGGTTGTGCCATATATAAATGGGACCCACATAGAAGCTCATATCTATCATCTAGAGGTTGTCTATAGTGACCACTGTGCTATCCTCTTTATCCTAAGGGTATCTTTTATTCGTTATATCAAAAAGCCTTTCAGGTTTGAAAATACTTGGCTAAAGGAACCAATTTTCAAGAAGTGCTCTGAGAGGCTTGGGAGATTGGTCACTGCTCAAAACTCGGGGATGAGATTCGATAGTGGGGTATTTTTCTTGCCAAATGGGACGAAGAGAGGAAGCAGTTGTTTAAGCAGAAGTTCAAGGAAAGTCAACTTTAAATGTCAGAATACAAGAGTAAATAAGATGTTTTGTCCATTGAGCTTTATAAGAAAGTGAATGATGCTTATTCATCAGTATTATGATAGTAGCAGATTTATTGGCAACAACAAGCTAAGCAACAATGATTGCAAAATGGTGATTGTGATACTCAATTCTTTCATATAATGGCCTCTATATGTTGACCAAAAATGCAGTGTTGCAACTAAAATATTCCAATCACTATAAGAAAAATAGAGTTTGGCAATGGAAAAATTTATTGCTAAACTTCAAAAATCATTTTTTAAAATGAAATTAGCAATGGATTAGCATCGAATGACTTCCCTCTCTAAAAACGGCCTTTCTAATCATTTAGCCATGAATTTACAATCAATTACTAATTTAGCAACGAAAATTTCCATTGCTAAATTATCAAACATATGTAGCTAAACATCATGTTCATTTGGGGGATCAATTTAGTTGACGTTCCTTTTCTAATGCTCAAAAGAAAAAATAAATATAAAAATATCAAATTTTTAATAATAAAATTGTATTAAACATATTTAATGTGTAATAAATACAAAATTTCTGTATATTTAACAAATCTAATTAATAGATAGATATCTAATACTTCTAAATGCTACATAAATCAATAGCATCACTATCACCCCTGATGAATATCTAAAAAAGGCTAGTCCAAAATGTATTGAAGTATAAACATGTGGAGTGGAGTAGGTAAAACCCTTATTATGACCCATAAATTGGTGTGAAGTAACTCTGCAAATTGATATTAGGGTTGATCTTCATCTCCTTCATAAATTGCTCCATGTCTAAATCCAAGAGTTAATATTCTTATTGTGCTATTCGTCAAGAAAAAAACTGATGCCTGCAAGTGGAAACAATAGATCATAAAGGAGGGTAAATTGTACTAAAGGTAACCCAAAGCTTGAACAAATACCAATCTTTGAAATTAAACAAGATTATATGATAGCGATAGTAATTAACAAATATATCCTTACATAGTCCAAAATTGGCCCATGGCTGGATTTAATTAGCATGGCATCACGAAAATTAAAACAAAGATCATTAAATAAAATAGCCTTATGTAGTCAATTAAAAGAGCAAAGTGATCCATTGAAATTAGAAATAATTTTTGGAATTTAAACCTTTGATATTTTTTCATTTTTCACTCACATTTTCATTTTTAAATTAACTTTCTTGTGATTAGATTAGGAGTAACAATTAAAAAGAATATATATCTATACTATATATAAATATGAGAATATGATGAAATAATGAGATTTCAAATATTGTCATCAATGAAATTTAAAATATCCTAAAATAGTCTTAGTCATAGCTAATTCCAAAATTATATTTTATACAAATGAAGTGGTTCGATACTTTTCTCTCTTAATTGAGCTCAGGGGTTTAATCCTCATAAATGGAGTAAATATTTACTAAGAGTATTTTATCTCTTTTTAGACAAACTTGGTGCAAGTAGGAATTAGTTTTAGCCCACTGGACTTTGGATACCTATGGTTCAAACAAAGAAAAAGAAAATTACATTTTATTATTTTATTTGATATATTTCTAAAAATTATTTTTTAAATAAATAAATATATAAATAAAAAAGAAAAAATGATACTCTACTTTTTTTTATATGGTTGTAGGAAAAATTGTGAGTTTATTTGGAGATGATATAATGTTTCTTTCATATAATCTTTTTTTTATTACTTAACTAACTTATTTATAAATTTATTTTAAATTTGCAACTTAGAATAATAGAGAAATAAAATACTTGAATAAACTCATTTATTGACCAACATTGGATTGTATCATGATTCTCTTTGTAATTTTATTTATTGACTTGGCTTTATTTTTTTGTCCATCAAAATTAAATTTAATTAAATTATAGCACTTTCAGAGTTATTTTTGAAATTGAATTGGTAATTTTTTTAATATGATTTATTTCTTGTTATATGTTGAGTTCTTAAAAGGGTTTTATTCTTAATAAAAATTTGTTATTTGTCATTTTCTTTTTCACTATTGAATTAATTTTAACCACTATCACTTTAATTATTCCTCACCTTTTATGTTATTGCTTTGGTTGATTTGCACCTTCCTTCCTTCCAAAGCATGTAGCCATGTATAAGGAGTAGTGCCTTAGACAAGTTAACAAAGTTTTAAAATATACACAATAGTAAATTAAGCACAAGCAAATTGACAGTTTCACCTAGTAACCCAAGCCTAAATGATTTATACAAAAGAGAATGATTGATGAATGTTATCCATGGTATGGAGAAAAGGGAAGTCTATAATAAATATTACTATTACCTTGCCTAAAATCTAAAAAATTCAACCTAACGTAGAGAACTCAGTTTAAGGAAAAAGAACTTCTCTCAAGAGGTCAAAAGAAAATGTCAATCAATTTAAGGCAAGAAAGAAATGTGGAAATAAAACCTTTATGTATACATCAAACTATCAAAATTTTCATTGTTTAAGCACTAAAATTTATTAAATTTTAAGAGCACTTGCCAAAAGAAATATCTAAATCAGATTTTAGAATATATGCAAAATGCTAAAAAATTTTCAGTGCTTTACAAAATATAAACATAAATTAAACAAATAAAGCACTTCTAAAATCAGACTCCTCCCCCACACTTACTCCTTTCATTATCCCCAATGTGAAATTATCAATTAAGCACAAGGAGTTCTCCACAACTAAATAAATGAAAGAAAAATTAAAGAGAAGAGATGAGGAATGTCCTTATGGAGGAGGTTGTTGCTGCCTCTTTCTAAGCTAGTGGTGAAGGATGGCTTACCGACAAAAAGAGGTGAAGGCACAGACTGTGATGGCAATGATGAGGCTCCTGGATTTTCTGAATCATAAAATGGTGCTTTATAACAGCTTTGATGGAGAGAAAGCAGATTTAGAAGTTGTGTCCATGGAGGTGTAAAGAACGAAGGCGCTGATAGATTAGAGGAGCTATAGTTCTCCTTTCTTTTTTTACTCTCTCGCTTTTTATCTCCCATAAAAGTGAAAATAAACTATAGCTAATGGTAAAGTAAATAAGGGTGGCAAAGCATTTAGAAGAAAAATAGATTAAAAATATTTTAACCATTAAATAACTCTCTTAAAAGAAATTACCACCATAAAAATAAACCTTAACTATTAAAAACCTCTCTTTTTAAATTTTTCACCATAGAAGACAAGTTTTAACACTTGAAATTCATTACTAGCCCGACAAAGATAATAACAAACTACATTAGAGTAACTTAGGAAGAAGATGACTAAAATAAAGTAAAATAGTATAAAAAAAGAAAACTGCAGAAATTCGGCTTGGGCAAGCCTAAAAATTGAGTTGCATCCCAATAAGTGCCCTTGTTTAATGTCTCAGGCTAGACATTCTCAGAGTTTAACCAACTCCTTCTAGACCTTCTAAAGTTATTTTCTTGATATCATAAGTTAAGGGATCAATAACATCAACACCATAAACATTAAGCACATTACATGGATCATCATATACATTGAATTTAACTATTTCTTCATCAAATTCCATAGTGAGTGTACCCTAATGAGCATCAATTTTTGTTCTAGCTATGCTAAGAAATGGTCTTCTAAGCAAAAGTTCAAATGAAGTAGAGGATTTATCATCCTCTATATCAAGCACATAAAATTCAATTGGAAAAACCAACCCACATAGTTGTACCAAAACATCCTCCAATACCCTTTTTGGGTAAACCATGGACCTGTCCGCCCACTGAATTACAACGTATGTTTCTTTCAATAGACCAACATTTAAAGAAGAATAAGTAGACCATGACATAATATTTATTGAAGAGCCTAAGTCACAGATAGCTCTTTTTATTTCAATATTGCTTATTTTGTATGGAATAGAAAATATACCTCGATCCTTGCATTTAGGGGTAATTTTCTTTGCAACATAGCGAAATATTCTCGCCCACACTTACCTTTTGATAACCAGACAACTTCTTCTTGTTCATACAAAGTTCCTTAAAAAACTTTATATAGCGGGGAACTTGCATAATTGCGTCTAACAATGGTATATTTACCTCCACCCTGTGAAAATTCTCCACAATCTCCTTCGCTTCCTTGTCCTTCTTTGATTTAGCTAATCTTTCAGGAAAAGGGAGCTGAGTTACCAGTGACAATGGTCTGGGCAAGCTTAACTATGATTCTGTAGTTTTTCTATTTTGCTAAATCTTTGCTTCTTTTTCGGCATCTTTCCTCAAGTTTCTATCACTTTTCATTAAGGCTAGAATTCCCAACTCCAATCTATTTCTCAAAATGATTGAACTTGCATTTTTTTTTTTTAAGGGTTAATAGTTTGAGATGGTAGCTTCCCTTGAGACTCTAGCTTACTTAAAGAGGTAGTTAATTGGCACATTTGATTCTCCAAGTTCTGAATACTACTCCTGGTCTCTTGCTGAAACCGTTGAGTATTAGTAGCAAGTGACTTAACTATATCTTTAAGAGTTATACTTGGTTTTGGACCCACTTGTGGTTGCTACTGAGGTGGTGCATACTGGATGCACATTCTACGGCCTTCCTCCATAGCTAAGCTTCGAGTGATCTCTCCACCCTTGATCATATTTCCTTTGAGGTTGGCTAGAAAATCCGCCTACAACATTCACTTATTCCTAATCTCCTTCTTATAGTGTGGAACACATCGGTTAGGCGTCCAGGAAAAGCGCAAATCCCATACACTTTAAGCTTAAGGGTACATGCCTCTAGCAATACTTTGGACCAAACTTGTTATCTCATTAAGCTTATTTTCAATGTTAGAGTTACTTACCTGATTGACCCACCTTGGCAGATCTTGACATCTTCCAAATTGTTGTATGTTAGCAGTCATGGTAGATATGATCCCTCAAGCTTGTCGAGGAGTTTCATTAACCAAAGCCTCTCCACTTGCTGTGTCAACCAACCTTCTTTCCAAATTCAGCATTATATTCCCACATAAAACTACTGAATCAAGGACTGTTCAGTAATCCCATATTGTGGGTAGCTTGCATAAAGTCTTTTAAATCTCTCCCAACAGTCATGGAGGGTTTTCACATCTTTCTGCTTAATTCAACTTATTTCCTTTTGAATTATAGCTGCTCTTGAGACTCAAAAATATTTATTCAAGAAGAGTTGCACCTTATCATCCCACAATGTAATTGAACCTACGAGCAAGTGGAATAACCACTCCTTAGCGACAACTTGATTTGCTCTTCTGTCACTCCTTGCAGTTTCATGCTCAAACAAACTAGATGAAATTTCGTCAAATGTTTGTTGGGATCTTCATTCTCCAACCTGCGAAAGGTAAGAAGGAAGTGAATTAACCCTGACTTCAGCTCGAATGCCACCTCCAGACTGGATAAGAGATGTAGAGAGGTTGTTGATCCAATGGAGGTTCGTGAAGCTGTCTCATATTTTGTTCCTCAGCCATTACTTCCTCTTCCTCAAATTCAATTTCTTCTCCTTTATATTCAGCTGAAAACTCTATTAGATCAGGGTCTGGTTCTTCTAAAGGGGGTGTGGATGTAGTAGCTTATTGCTTCTTTCACTGTCTTGCTACTTTCTTTATTGCATGGGTTGTTTTCTCAATTTCTGGATCAAAGTTGAGTTCAATTTTTTTAGATCTGGTCATCAAAATAATAAATTAGATTTAGATTAGTCTCCGGCAATGGTGCCAAAATTTGATGGGTGTCGAAACCACCAAAAATAATTCCTACTCTCCTAAATCTATATGATTTGTAGAAATTAAGTAACTAGAATGCAATAAAAATAAAAGATTAAAATCAATAGAAAAAGACTCAGTTAAAGGTGATTCATAGCACGAAATCCTCTCAATTGATCATTGATATTGAGATCGTTCAATAATTCGAAAGACCGACAGGTTAAAATCCTTGAACAAGCATCGCCAAAAAATCTTTTCAAATTTAGATTAAACAAGACAAGCGCTAAGAATAATCTCTAACTAGCAAACAATTCTAAATAAGTAATAAAATTTACTAGCAGTAATAAAAACTAGAAAGACCTTGTCCAATTTAATGAACTTAACAAGCGAAATTCATTTAAAACAGATTATGAGTTTTCATAATATAATAAAAAAAGTCAGGTTACAATCAGATTATATTATTTACTACTTGAATCAACTCAATTAAATACTACAAATTTAATTTCATTGATAACTATATGTGTTCCTATCAAATTGAACAACCGGCCCTATTGAACAAATATAAGAAGACAAGAGAAATGGAATTCCTCATCAAATCCAAAAAACACACAAAGGTCAATTGAAATTAAAAAAAATAAATATTGTATTAAGATATCACAATCGTGGAGAAATTTCTACTTGAAATCAGTCCTTGACTGAAACAAAATATTTAGCCACGCATGGTCACATAGAAAATACTAGAAAAAATAAATTCTAGAATAATTGTTGTTTCTAAGATAAGAATGGATGATCTCCTCAACAAATTTAAGGTCCTATTTATAACAAGGGAAAGAGATCTTAAAAAAAATAAATACTTTTAAAAAATTCAATAATTAAATATTCAAATTTTTAGTATCTAACCTAATCTCCTAAATAGTGGATCAACTGTTTTTAAATGATTCTCTTTTAGCAGGCAAAGCATTTGAATCCCAAACTAACTCTAGATACACCTCCCACTAAGGTTGCTCAAGTGTAACTTAAAAACTTCCAAGAGGTTTTGGACCTGCTTTGGATGTGTCTCCGCACTGATACTTACCCAAGCTTAACTTGAAACTTGGAGGAGCAACCTAGAAATTTAGCTCAACTTAGCTTGCTTTGTCAAAACTTCAAGAATCAGCTTCTAAAACTCCTTTCTAAATGAATTTAATATAATTTACGATAAATATGAAAATCAAATGAAAATTCTCATTTTAAACCAAAAAATATTCATAGATAATATTTAAATAAATAATATTTTATGATAAATTGACTACTTATCAGCGAGAAAGAAACAATTTCACACGTGTTATTACTTTACTTGGTTGCTATAATCTCATATAGGATGGTGGAGTGGGAGCGGATTTACAATGGGGGCAGTGGAGGCACTTGCCCCACTGGTTTTTTACTGTTTTGTTTATGGTTTTTTTATATTTTAGTGTATATAATTATATTAATTTATATTTACTCCATTAGTTTTTATTTTTTGCCCCACTAAATTATTACTTTTATGTATTAGCTCCACTAATTAGATTTTTTGGATCCCCCGGAGTGATGTCGTTGATGTACATTCCTAAACTGTTTTGGTTTTGTCTAATTTTCCAAAGGACAGGATTGGTCTTTCTTTACTATTTCATACATAAGAATTGTGGTGGAGTCAAAACTAGTTAGTTGGACATAGTAAATGAATCCCAAAACATCGTAAACTATTTTTTGTACAAATTGCAAATCAAGCTTTTTTTATGTTTTAAGTTCAAATTGAATTAAAATTTTGATTTGCATAACGAAGCCGAATGCATAAATCAAGAAAAAATCTTATGGCATATTCAATTTTTAATTTGATCTATTAAACTTTCAAAGATATAAAATTTTACATATTGAATATTTTAAATTGTAAAATTTATAAAAATATATCAATTAAACATTTGTTCGATAGTCAAAAATATGAAAATGTCCAAAAAATTATTATAAACACATATCAAATCAATATTTTGCATATAAAAACTAAAACGTCAAAATGAAATTATTTTTAGTATGAAAAAGTATATAATATTATCAAAATTCATAACTTTAGAAGCATAATAAATCTTTTGTAAAGTTTGAGGCGCCACAAAATTTTTTACATATATAAAGGTGAATTTATGTATTTAGCAAATTCTTGTAATTACTAATTTACAATATCAGTCAAATTTGTTGTCATTATCAATTCATTAGTGGAACCTCAAAACTATATTTTATTAATTCAAAATAACAATAATAATTACAATAAAAATGCTCTTTATTAATAAGAAAACGAAGATAAATATTAAACTAAATTGAAAATTTAAAATTAAATGTAAATTCTTTTTTATCTTTGAATTAATTTAAATTCCACAAGTATTCCTTTAACTTCTAAATATATTTTATCAGAAAGGCAAGAGATCTTTTTTTTATTCACGTCAGTTCAGACTTCAGCATTGTACAAATCCTAAGTGGTAAACGTGTGCAAAGTAAACTATTTCATATAGGGTTAAATCAAAAAATTGAATTGAACCAATACTATTCCATCAATTTGATTTGATTTTCTAGCTAAGTTTGATTCGAAAAGAAAGAACAATTTATTTTGGTTATTCAATTTACCTAATCACAAAAGCAGCAATTTCTTGATGCTGCTGGAAACTAGAAGTCGACAATAGGCTTGTTTTTCACCTTTTCCCGGGAAACTGTAATGCGTCCTCGTTTTGCAAATTATTAACTTTTTTATATAAACTTTATGATTTGGTTTTGACAAGCCACAAACAGGAGTAAGAACGAACAATAGATCCATTTGGCCACCAGGGAATGCTCGAGACAGTAAAGGCAGCAAAAAAAAAAAAAAAAATCATAATATTATAAATCAAGAAGACAGCATAGAAATCAAATATTAAATAGATGGACATTGCAAAAATTTCGAAGGCATATATGGTATAAGATTCTGCAACAGACTCAAATAGATAAAAAGTTAATAGACTAAAATCTTTCCAATCTAACAAAATCACATCTAAACTCTTCTGGCGCAAAAATTACTTGTAGCAAGGCACCAACTATGCCAGCCCCTCTATAAAATTGCTCAACCCAGTCAACAGTAAATAATGTTCACCGCTTTTTAGAGACACCAACTGTCTTTCCACGACGACCAGTGGTCTTGGTGTGTTGTCCCCTGACGCGAAGACCCCAGTAGTGCCTCAGACCACGATGGTTCCTGCAAAATACAATCCAGATCAGCTGGTTTCGTTAGCTAGTTCTAAGCATTGTCAGACTCACATCTCCATTATCTTATATAAATAGCCCATTCAATATTACAGTTGAAACTGCTTTTTGGAATAGCGTCATTTCAGATGTTGAAAGATTGACGATATTGTTTATGCTGTTTTGGAACTTTTAAAGTTAGATAGAATGTGAAGTTCTGTTAAAAACGAACTTTAACAGGCAAAAATCAACATTTTCAAAATAATGCTTTTTCCAACAGCCAATTCAGCAGTTCGATCTATAATTTATCAATTTATCATTAATGGACATTGATAAGATCCTTTCATTTAGCAGCACCTTAGGATGGCATAAATTAGAAGCCAAATAGCCCTTACACTAATGTCATCATGCTTAAGCCATGACTCTCCCCTCCCATGCCCACCACACAACATAGAAAGAATACACAGAAAGGAAAGGGTCATTCTATTCAGAGAGAGAAAATTGGACCAATGATAACACAAGGGAATGCTTTTACCAGCCAAATATAAAGAATCAATATACCAAGCTAGAACTAAAGATTGCACATAAACTACTCCCTGATACGTAAAACAAGCTAAAGAAAAAGCACCTGATCTTCTTCAATCGCTCCAAATCATCTCTCAACTTCATGTCTAGTGCATTAGACACTACTTGAGAATATTTCCCATCCTTGTAATCCTTCTGCCTATTCAAAAACCAATCTGGGATCTTGAACTGACGAGGATTTGCAACAATGACCATGAGATTATCCAGCTCAGCAGCAGTTAATTCCCCAGCCCTAAAAGCAATAGAAGAAAATTAAGTTAAATTACTTAGAAAATTGATCCTTTGATATCACATCAATCTCAATTACATCCATATAATCAAAACCAAAATTCAAATGCCAGTATTTGATAATCCATCATGCATAGACCAGAATCAAATTTGAAAGCAGGCTTGCATGCTTTAATTATGATCCAAAATCTAATAGTTGATAGTCAATTCAATGAAGATAACACTTGACATCGGTGGCAATATCATCAGAATAATACATTGATAGATAATTAAGCCAAGCTCCAATCCAATTTCTCCAATTGGAGCTTTAATCCTACTGATTACCATCAAAGTAAACTAATGGACAAAAACACAATTCCTAATTATACATCATTTCAAAGAATAGGAAAACCAGATGTATTGCATTGCCATTTGATTGTGAATTTCAGTTCTAAAAAACTTACATAATGTTTCCAACAACAATAAAACCTTATCCAGAAGGACAAACAGATTAAAAGTAAATCATCAAATCTCAACAAACGTTCATACATACAAAAATCTCAAAGCTTCAACTAAGATATGAGTGAAAGAAAAAACCAAAAGAAAAAAAAAGAAGAAATTTTTATCCATTTTATTAACTGAATTATTCAAATTAAACATAACCATTAAAGAACAATGCACAGGTAACAGACCTCTTGTTCATATCAACATCAGCTTTCTTGCAGACAATGTTAGCGAAACGCCTCCCAATACCTTTGATTGAGGTCAACGCAAACATAATCTTCTGCTTCCCATCAACATTAGTGTTGAGCACACGAAGAATGTGCTGAAATTCCTCATTTGCCACCAGAGACTGCATTAGAATCCATACCCACATTCAAATCTATTATCTATCAAAAAAAAAAAAAAAAAAAAAAAAAAAAAAACCGCGGACAATACTCGCAAATCCTTAAACAAACTGTATGGCATGCGCAAATGAGCTTTGAAACCCTCATTACCATCTTGGATTATAGTGACTCGCGTGGTACAGAGAGAATCGGGCTCCGACTGACTCAGACGCAGTGCTGATTGCTAAACCAACGAGAGAGAAGGAGCCAGGTTTTTAAAAGGTCTTATATCACTCTGACTAGGGTTTTGTTGTCTCGAAAGACGATTTTACCCTCGTAAAGTTTCATAATGACTTTGATGTCTTCGAGTCGATTTAAACTCCTGAAAGTTTACTTTGTGCTGTTGATGGGGTTGTGCATGCCTGTACTAACCTGATCTAATCCAACCTGATTTGTTAAGTTGGATTATGAGCTCATTAGATAAATCTAAATATTAAGTTAATTTAATTTGATTTATAATTTTTAAAATAAATATTATTTATAAATTTGATTTGTTATTTACATATTTATTAGGTCTTAACTCTCTTTTATTAACCTGATCTAATCCAACTTGATTTGTTAAGTTGGATTATGAGCTCATTAGATAAATCTAAATATTAAGTTAATTTAATTTGATTTATAATTTTTAAAATAAATATTATTTATAGATTTGATTTGTTATTTTCATATTTATTAGGCCTTAACTCTCTTTTATTATTTTTTTTTTTGTTGTAAATAAAAACTTGTCTTGAAAGATTACTATTGGAATATATTGTTATTTAAAACATATTAGGAAAAATTATAATTATACCTTCAAGTTTTGACCTAACTAACTACTTTATCATCGTATTTTAGAAATTAAAGTATCATACATCTGTATTTTAGGTCCGTTAAACAGTAATCTTCTTCTGTCCATTTTTCTCAATTTCACAGAGTAAGTCAACAAAATAATTAGTTGTCCAATGAGAGAGAATAAAATATATGGCAAAAATACCCCTCACATAACTATATTATGTCTTTAAATTGGTAAAGTATGTTTGAGAAGGAGAAAAAGGTGGGAAAAATTAAGAAATAGAAATAGGATTAGGGTTTGCAATGGCTGAAAGGAGGAGCATATCTGCTTCTAGTGCGACCGATTGCAGAAACAAGAGTCGACTTATGAACACGATATGCAAATGTGGGAAGCGAGCTGGGATCAAAATTTCTGAGACAAGCAAGAATAAGCAAAAGCCATATTACTTTTGTCAGAATAATGAGTGTGAAAGTTTTCTTGGGTGGTGCAAGCCAACTGATTTGTGTGTTGAGAGCTCTAGGGAGCTAACAATGGCTAGAGATTCAATGGAGGATGAAACTTTTGCAAGGAATGTAAGGAAAAACATCATAAGAGATCTACTTAACTTGAAAGATGTTGTTGTGCACTAGAATGATGAAAATAGGCGGATTCATGGCAATTAGATGGGTTGGATTCTCTAATTGGGAACATGAAGATTGTTCTTGCTTTGTGCTTGATTTGTACTGTAGTGAATTTCATCCTTGTTCTATTTCTGCTTTGCAAGAAGGGTTAAATGGATAGTTGGGTTTTTGTGGGTTCTTTGTGCAGTGTTTATGGTAAGGTAGCTACTGTGAAGTTGAATCTTTAATGTTTGGTGGGTAGTGACTAAGTGTTATGGTATTTGACAATTAAATTTTATGAGTATTTTTTAATGAATGAACTGAATGTGCTCAAGGAAATGACTATTTTGTTTGAAATGATAATGTGTTTATAAATTCAGAAAATGGAAAGTAACAGTAAAAAAAATTGCTGAAAACAACAACATTGAGACGAAGCTGACAAAGCAATTATGGAAGTTTTCATTGATCTATGAACATTGTTACATTTCATATTTGCCATAAGAAATCTAGAACAACATTCTCTCTAGATTTCTGATCACAAATCCCTTTTAATATGAAGAAATAAAATATCTTTTTATATAGGATATAATATCTATGGAGTTTATGCCACCTACCACTTACATTATAACAAAAATTTCCAAAATTCCAAAATATTAAAAAGTTTCCAAAAACTAAACTTTTTACAGTCTTGAAATGTGCAGCAGGTCCTACTGTGGAGTTTCTATAGTTTTTGCATTTCTCCTTCTTCTTGGTCCTGTTCTAGATCTAGAAGCACCATGATCCCTTCCCCTTTGTGTTTGTGATTACAAATGTGAATAGATAGCATCAATATCAGTAAAAGTAGATGTTAATTAAGTGTAAAATGTTGGAGTATTTAGTAATAACTGCTGGCTTAATGGAGTAGATTTGCATGTCCTCTTGTTGTGGCCTAATTGGTTGCATTGTTTACATATGACTATTGTAGCCCTTGTGCTTGCAGTTACACGACGACATTCATCTTCTTGCCTAACCCTCCTATTTTTTGGCTTACCAACCCTTTTTTTCACCTCTGGAGGCTTTATCTTCTCATTCTCCTCAGTACCTTCATAATTAACATCAGGCATAGGATAGATGTGACCTGAATATGCTTCAACATATTCTCCACTGTGAAGTATGGATCACAAAATTGTTCCACATCTATTCTCTTATAAGTTATGCATAACATGGCATACTTACAAGGCATACCAGACTTCTCTCACCATGCACAACTACATACTTTCTTTTCTAGGTCAACAACAAAAGTAAATGGTCTTCTTTGACCTCAAATAAATCATTGCTGCTTGGTAATAATCTACACCTTCTACTCTCTCTTATAATGTTGTTCAAATCCTTCTTAGTTTTAGGTGTCATTCTGCCCTCCATACATGATGCCTTTACAGCTCTTTTATGTATTCTAACCATGCACTTCTTCCTAAAAGTATCTAGGAGGTTCACAATAGGCATGGATCTAAGTTTACCAACCTAACTGTTAAAAGACTCTGTCATGTTGTTACTAACATGGCCACTCTTTGCCTCAACCCTAAATGCATGTCGACACCATTGATTGAGTGGAATCTTTAAAAGCCATTCAGCAGGTTTGCCATCCAACTTGTTTTTTATATTTGTCATATGCAAGTTAAATTGTTGGAAGTAAGTACTTTTAGCACATGCCCAAAATTCTTTTCTCAATAATAAACTAGGAAATTCCTTTTTAAAATTTTGTTCTATTGCCTACAACAAAATCTATGCACTGCATATGAGAACCAATTTTTCACTGCATCAATTAACCCCTGACAAAATAATGGTTTTTATTTGTATGCATATTTACTATCATTGGTCAAATTAATACATTGTTCTAGAAAATATCAAATTCAATAATATAATCTAATAAATAATTAAAGTCATCATCCATAAAAAACAATTGATAAGAATAATGTATTAATTTCAAAACATTAATTCACGTCTGACAGAACTAATGGTTAAGAATGCACATGCTTCATAGTCAACAATTATCAAAAAATGAGTCCATTATGCTTAACACAAGTAAAGGCACACATATCAAAATTGAATGATAAAGTCGCATGCACATGTTAAAAGTGAATGTTAAAGTCATATGCACATATCAAAAAAAGAGCCCACTTAGTTCAATATACGAAAACATACATCTCAAACACACAACCATGAATTTATGTGCACATATTAAAAGCCCTTTTATATAAAGTCACATGCACATATTAAAAAAAGAGCCCACTATATTAAATATAAGCAAACATACACCTCAAAGATAATGATGAATTCACATGCATATATTAAAAAAATGAACTAGTAAATAATTAAAATTTTGGACCACTTACTTTTTATCTATCTGACATAAAGGTCCAAGGTTTGTCTGGATATCTTAGTCCTATGCACTGATGGAGACAATCCATAAAAAAAGCTTCATGATGCACTGCATTCAGCCTCTATAATTCCAAATGCCAAAGGCAGAACTCCCCTATTACCATCCATCATAACTGCAGCCAATAATACCCCTCCATATGGCCCCTTTAAATGGCACCCATCAAGACCAATGAATGGCTTACACCCTTTTAAAAACCCATCCTTTAGTGCCTTGTAGTTTATGAATAATCTCCCAAAGACAATTGGATCATCCTCATTGTTTCTAGCTTTAGGCTCAAATTTAACAAATGTGCCCGGATTACTACTTATCAAACCAGCAATATATCTTCTTAAGTGATTATAACTCTCAAAATGGGAATCATCTATTGCCTCTTTTGCTTGTTCCTTAGTCCTATAAAGTTGCCATGGTTGCACAGTGATACCCCATTTTCTAAACAACTTCCCAGCTATTAATTCATAATTGATGCCAGGATCTATCTCAAGTTCTTCTTGCAACTTCTTCTTCACCCATCTTATGTCCGCATTTGGGTTCTTATTCCCGACTGGCCGTACACATTGATGCTCATTTTGTAGTGTTTTAACCATGAAAGTTACTTCATCACTCAAGCAGGAAGCATGACATCTCCAACTACAACCTCCATTGTTGCATTTCACAGTCACTTTATCATATTGACTCCTAATCCACTTAATCACATATCCTCCTTTAACTGCATAGTCCCTTAATACATCTCTTAACACATCAACACATGAAAATACTTGACCCACTTCAAATTGAATATCTCCATCATTTGGATTTTGGAATACATTAGCATTTGTGTTTCTGAAAGGGTCAGCCTTCCTCCTTTTTTTATCCTATTTCCATCGTCTTCCTCCAAATCTGATTCATTTGAGATAGTAAGAGGCCTTTCATCATCTCTTGAATTCACACTGCTCATACTGTCACTATCATCATCAATATCTTGCTCCCCATGTCCACTAGACCCTCCAATACCAGTTCAGGAATTACAAAGTCAGATGGAAACCCCTCTGCTTCGTCATTGTCACTATCAGAAAAGCCTACATAATCTTCATCTGAACTATCACTATTCTGCTCCTCATCTTGTATTGGTGTTTGTACATGATTCAGGTTTGATCTTAATCTTCTAAATAAATAAGTCCTAATAGGAGTATTTTCCTCATTTGTTGAGGCATTCCCAATATTGTTTTGAGCTTTAGAAGTTGAACCTCTTTTTACTCTCCCTGTTAAGCCAAGATGCCTTCCTTTCCCAATACTTCTACAACCACTCCTCTCATCACCCCTCCCTTTAATCCTCCCTGAACCCCTCCTTCTTCCTCTTATAGTTGGCCTACACATGTCATACATAGGTGATTCTGCCCCTATATTATCCCATATGCTAGAACCATAAATATAGCCACCCCCATTTCCTTGACCCCTATCTGTTTCAACATTTGCATTAGTGTGAACACTTCCCTCTTCATTCTCTAAG
Organism: Jatropha podagrica; assembly: GCA_947857235.1. Lineage (NCBI taxonomy): Eukaryota > Viridiplantae > Streptophyta > Magnoliopsida > Malpighiales > Euphorbiaceae > Jatropha > Jatropha podagrica. The sequence continues at coordinate 78,088 of CANUEP010093739.1, forward strand.
CTTGCCTTAGTTTGAATTCCAACATCATTTTCTACATTCACACCAGTCACATCACCAATTTGCACATTTACATGAATTCTAGGATAAACATTAATAGTTCCACCAACTTCAGCTTCAACACACACAGACACATTTTTCTCAAATTCCAAATCTCCCATATTTACATTGCCCCCAACTTTAGCATCAACTGTAAGACTTTCCCCATCTTCCACATTTGCATTCCCCTCCACTTCAGCATCAATTAGCAGATTTTCTCCAATTTCCACATTTGCATCAGTTGCATTCTCCCCCCCCCCCCCCCCCCCCCCCCACTTCAGCATTAACTGTCAAATTTTCCAAATTCCACATTTGCATCGCTTGCCTTTCCTCCCATTTTTAAAGAAATAGGATGTGATTACACATCTTCTTCTCTATTGGAATGCACATTGGCATTTGGAAATACTTCTTCCACACTAGAACCATCATCAAGTTTCTCCATGGAAATTGGTTGAACATCTCTACCAGTTACAACAAGATGCACCTCACGAGAAGAATCATACAAAGCGAACATGCACATCAAATCAGCATCAGATTCAATAAGAAAATTCACCCCAAACTTAATATTTATGAAATTATGTTGAATATCGAACATTAAATAAATAACTTTCACCAATTGTAGGTATGAGTATCTGTCTCTATCTACATTCAAAATGCTTGCTTCATGCCCCTCATATTTGATATAGAAATCGTACAACTCTTGCCCTGCCATCCTATTATTTCAAAAAAAGGGGCATCATTGAGTTAAACCCTACCATACAACTACACACATTCTATCAAATATAAAAATAATGCGACCCTAAGTATTTATATTGCATTGAAAAAATCGATTTCTAATGAATCAAAATGATTTCTACAAAATAATAAAGAAAACGTTGTACTTCTACCTCTTTCGTAGAGACTACCAATCGTTTCCAACAGTCTCTTTTTTCTCCAACACAACAACGCTACTTGAGAAAGGGTTCGCACTATGACCCCTTGCCTCTAATCCATGAAAATTCTTGCGAGTATTCACTTCTAGACTTTCGTTTTTCTTTCAAAACAGTCGACAATGGTGAAAGAAGAATAAAGGTTTGTGTTCCCTTTTTTTCCCCTCATGTTTTTTTATTTTGTTTTATTATAAGTTAAGGTTATATTTGTAATTGCATAAGGTTTTAACGTCCGAAATTGAGAAATATTGATGGAAGAAAATTACTGTATAACAGACCTAAAATACAAGTGTATGATAGTTTAATTTCTAAAATACGCGAGTAGAGTAGTTAGTTAGGTCAAAACTTGGGGGTATATTTATAATTTTCCCAACATATTATATAATTATGTTACTATGTACTTTTAATTTTGATAGTTGTATTTATTATTAAGAAATTTAATATTTCAATATTATTATTATTACTATTATTAAGAAATTTAGTTTTTAAATATATTGTGTTTTGCAAAAGGGATAATTGCAATTTTAATGTATGAAATTTTTTAAAAAATTCCATTTTAGTATATGGACGGAAAAAGTTTATAATTTAGTGAACCAACTTCTAAATTTTTAACAATTGAGTAAATTTTATACAAGTGGACAGTCGAAAATCCCTATACGATGGTCGAGCCCCACATTTTCACTTATGTGTTGCTGACTAGATGCCAACTGGGAAGTCATGTACATTAAATGCATTGTAACCGTAAAATAACCCGATTACTCCTCTATCTCACCCTCTTCTCTCTCTCTCTCTCTCTCTCTCTCTCTCTCACAAATGATCATTAAAAGGAAAATCTTAGAAATAAATATAAAGATTTCAATTCCAAAATCAATAATAAACTAGATTTCTATCTCTCTCAATCGATGATTAAAAGGAAATTCCTAGAAATAGATATGGAGATTTCTATTCCCAAATTAATAACAAACTAGATTTAAAATTCTAAACCAAACTAAAAAAAAAATGCCAAACTATGACTCTCTCTCTCTCAACAATTTGAAACCTTAAACAGTCCTTGAATGGAGCTCACTTTGCGACCGACTCTCTTCCCTCACCTCGACCTTGATGTGCAATTCAGTCACTCAAAATGCAATCATTCTCATTGGAAAAAGCCTCCAAAAAAGCCGTAAGTTATTGGATTAGACTGTTGTAGCATAGGTTGTCTTCAATATGGGCCACTTGATTTTTCAAGAATTAAAGATGTAGTGGAAATTTCGAATATATGGTTTTTAGGAATTTGACGATGAGTCTCTAAAATTCTAAAAAGATGGAGGAGAATTAAAAAGCTACAAGGGCAGTGTTAGAGAGGTTAAAAGATGGTGGAGATTACTTGAAGGGTCCTGTAAATCTAACGATGAGTCTTTAAAATTCTAAAAGAGTAATCTTTTCTCATATGAAATAAACCAGTAAGTACCAAACTTTAATTTTTAATAAAATAAGGATTGAGAAGAAGCAAAATAAAAACATATTGATTCACAAATAAAAGCAAAAAAATGGGAATACCAACTTTGCCAATGATAGGAACTATCATAAGAAAAGATGTAATTTACTTCTGAAAAGAGGAAAAAAGAAGAAGAAATGAAATTAAAGGTACTATGCAATCAAGAAAAAGGATTTGAGAGATAAAAAGAGGCAAAGGAGGAGCAACTGAACGAAAAAGAAATAAAAATTAGCTACTGCAGGTCAATATAGAGTTAAAAGATTGTGATCAGAGAAGACAAAATGATTGGATTTAAAAGAAAAAAATTGCAGCTGGGTCGATTGGATGACCTTTCAAGTGAGAGGGAGAGGAGAAGAAGATAGAGGATACTTAGGTCTTTTCACATCGTCTGCTTTTTTTTTTCAATCCATATGGCATCCTAATTGGCAATCAATCAATAACACACAATTGACAATATGGGGCCCGGTCGTCCTATAGGGACATCCGGCTGTCCACGTGTTCAGCATTCACTTAATTGTTAAAAATTTAGAATTTGATTTATCAAATTGTAAACTTTTTCCATTTACACATCAAAATAGAAAGTTTAAAAAAGTTCATACACCAAAATTGCAATTATCCCTTTGCAAAACTTGTTATATAATTATGTTTCTAAATATATATAATTTTGTTGTTCATTCCTTTTAATTAGTTTTGTTCTATTTAAATTTACTGTTATTATTTATCATTTATTTGATCTATGAGTTTATGCTAAACTCATATCCAATCTAATCCACCCATAATCCATGGATTCATGCATTTGATGAGTTGAGTTCGGTAAAAAAAAAAAAAAAAAAGATCCACATGTGGATAGGGTGCTTTAAATCAATAATAGTAACACCCCTTACTTAATCTCAAGAGATTCGGTAATGGATGTCATATTTCATGCGAAAGGCATTATCCTAAGATACTGAAATCAAACTAGAACTAAACATTCTAAAATCATATATGCTTTAAAAAATCACATGCTAGCAAACTCATAATTGCTCGGAGAATATTTAGGAAATTCCTTTAAAAATTGCAAGAATTTCTCTTAAAAACTGGTTTTAACAAAAAAAACCTAGAACAAAGGATAGCACTTCTACTATCCTATACTATTTCAAAATCCAAACTACAAAGAGTCTTAATAACTCAACTAAAGTGAAGTATGTTTCGTGGACAATGCACATGAAGAATTAATTTAATACTGTACTTTGTAAAAAAAATTACACGTGGAAATTTGTTCTTTAAAAAGAAAAATATTGAATGAATTGATTGTGATTTATGAGATTTTAGTACCATTAAATAGGGATAGAAATAGATTTTAATACTATTAACTATAAAGATATTTAAAGATTAATTTAAAACTAACTAGAGATATTAAGGGTATTAACAGACTCTTTAAGTTATTTAAAGAGATTATATATTCTTTAATAAAGAATTAAATATGCAATCAATGATAATATTGATAGCATATTGAATTCACAATAAAAACATATTGATTCACAAATAAAAGCAAGAAAATGGGAATAGCTACTTTGCCCATGACAAGAACTATCACAAGAAAAGATATAATTTACTTCTAAAAAGAGGAAAAAAGAAGAAGAAATGAAATTGAAGGTATTATGCAATCAAGGAAAAGGAGGTGAGAGATAAAAAGAGGCAAAGGAGGAGCAACTGAAGGAAAACGACGTAAAAATTAGCTATTGCCATTCAATATAGAGTTAAAAGATTGTGATCAGAGAAGGCAAAATGATTGGATCTAAAAGAAAAAAATTGCAGCTGGGTGGATTGGATAAGCTTTCAAGTGAGAGGGAGAGGGGAAGAAGATAGAGGATAGTTAGGTCCTTTCACATCGTCTGCTTTTTTTTTTTCAATCCATATGGCATCTTAATTAGCAATCAATCAATAACACACAATTGAAAATATGGGGCCCGGTCGTCCTATAGGGACTTTCGGCTGTCCATGTGTTCAACATTCACTTAATTATTAAAAATTTAGAATTTGATTTATTAAATTGTAAACTTTTTCCGTTTACACATCAAAATAGAAAGTTTAAAAAAGTTCAAACACCAAAATTGCAATTATCCCTTTGCGAAACTTGTTATATAATTATGTTTCTAAATATATATAATTTTGTTGTTCATTCCTTTTGATTAGTTTTGTTCTATTTAAACTTACTGTTATTATTTATCATTTATTTGATCTATGAGTTTATGCTAAACTCATATCCAATCCAATCCATCCATAATCCACGGATTCATGCCATTGATAGTTGAGTTAAGTAAAAAAAAAAATGATCCACATGTGGATAGGGTTATAAAAGATGATGGTACATGAAAATCTTTTAACTTAATATATTCTGTAGGCTTGTATGAGCATATATAGGATGCAAATACAATAAGAAATATAGATACAATAGGAAACTATTTACAAAAGGAATATCAGTAATCAATTCCACAATTGCAGCAATCTATTTTGTGATTAGCTCAATCTTATCAACCTTATCAGCCCCCTCAATTCGAGTATCAACAGTTGAAGGTCGAATTGATAATTGTTGCAGCAAAGCTTTATGTCGAAGCTTAGATAGAGGCTTAGTCAAAATATCAGCTAACTGATCTTTGGAGTAGATAAATTGAACTCGAACCTCTTTCTTTTCTACTTTGTCCCGGAAGAAGTGAAAATCATCCTCTAAGTGCTTCGACCTTGCATGGAAAACTGGATTTGCCGAGAGATAAGTGGCACCTATATTATCACACCACAGATTAGGTACTGTAGATGAAACATAAGCAATATCTCGTAGTAAAGACTGAATCCATATGAGTTCTGTTATAACAAGGTCTATGGCACAATATTCGGCCTCAGTGGAAGATTTAGCTACCGTTTGCTGCTTTTTGGAGTTCCAAGAAATCAAATTTTCACGCATAAAGATTACAAAAGCAGAAGTTGATTTTCTATCATCCACACTACTCGCCCAATCAGCATCAGAGTATATTCAAATGCATGTCCGGCGACTTGGATAGGAATAAGCCGAAACCAGAAGTTGCTTTTAAGTAACGCAAAATTCTTTTAACAAATGACCAATTTGCCTCTGTAGGTGCATGCATGAATTGAGATACTTTGTGTACCGAAAAGCAAACCTCTGGTCATGTTAAGCTAAGATACTAAAGGCCACCAACAATAGTTCAGTATAGAGCAAGATCGGCAAACAAAGTACCCTGTGATGTTGCTTTATCTTTGGTGCTCAATGGTGTGGAAATCCCTTTGCATTCAGAGATTTTTTCTTTAGAAAGCAAATCTGTTATATACTTTTGCTGCGTCAATAAGAGACCATTAGGCAACCATCGTGCTTCCATGCCCAAGAAATAATCCAGCTTTTCGAAATCTTTGAGAGCAAATTCAGATTGCAAAGATTTAATAAGTGTAGCAATGAATTGTGTGTCAGATCCAATCATAATTATGTCATCCACATAAACAAGAACAAAAACCACAACATTATGCTTGATAAGAACAAACAAAGAAGAATCCACTCTAGACATCCGAAAACCTTGAGTTATTAAGGCAAAGAATAACCTCTTATACTATTGAAGAGGAACTTGATGTAATCCATAAAGAGAGCAGCGCAATCGACACACATGATTCGGCTTAGAGAGATCTTAAAAGCCTAGGCGCTTCTCCATAAAAACTTCAATATCTAAATCACCATGTAAGAAAGCATTGGAAACATCCAATTGCTTAATAAGCCAACCTTTAGAAATCACAATAAAAAGAATCAAACAAACTATAGTTGGCTGTATAACAGGGGAAAATGTCTCAAAGTAATCAATTCCCGGGTGTTGGTGAAAGTCCTTAGCAACGAGTCGCGCTTTATAACGATCTAGACTCCCATCTACCTTTTCTTTAATGCGAAACACCCACTTACAGCCAACCACATTTTATGCCTGGTGATGAGATACAAGATCCCATGTTCGTGTTTGAAGCAAAGCATTTAGTTAATTGATCATTGCTTCTCGCCAGTGTGGACTCTTCACTGCTTGAGTATAACACGTGGGAATTGAAGAGATAGTACTCACTTGATGAGCTTGCGGTGACCAGGGAACTCAAGGTTTGAGAGAACCTGTTTGCTGTCTTGTGAGCATTTGATGTGTCTTGACAGCAGCAATTGGCTCACGTAAATCAAACGGATCAACAATAGTATTTAGCTTAATGTCGATTAAAGGTAATGCTAATGAAGAATCTGAAGATTGAAGATGGACTGATTCGGCAGTAGACGAAGTCAAAATTTCAGTGGTATGTTGTACCGAACTAGTTCAAGTTGGATGTGGAGTTGACGAACTGGATTCGGTTTGACTGCCAGTGTGGTCAAGTAAGGCAAGCTGGTTTACTTGGCCGGTAGTAACATGATTCAAAGGAAGTTGCATGACAACATCAGGTTGTTTTCTAGACTGATTTGAAAGGCTGTGTCCCGATACAGGACCGAGAAGTCCATCGGATGTGAAAGAATAATGAGGAACCGGCGGCAATGGTATAGATGTCGGTGGAACGTGAGATGAATTTTCGACGAGATGGTAAATTTAGACAAATTTATCCTTTGTGAAGTTTAATGTAACCAAGAAAGACACAACGAGAAGACTTGGGTTGCCAATTTATGTGGAGCATAGGGTTTTAACCATGGATAACAGAGAGAACCAAAGACTCTTAATTCATCATAATTTGGGGGTGTATGAAATAACAATTCAAATGGAGTTTTAGTAGTATGCGAGGTAGCTGGTAGTCGATTTATGGTATATATGGCAGTATCAAATGCATATGTCCAGTATGAATAAGGAACAAATGCATTATGTAAAAGTGCACGAACTAACTCAACTATATGGCAATGTTTGCATTATGCACAACCATTTTTTTCAAGTGTATGTGGACATGAAATTCGTTGAATTATACCATTCTCCTTCAAATATTTTGTTAAAGATTGAAACTCACCACACCAATCTGATTGGAAATTTTTAATTGGCAATCCAAAATACTTCTCAACTAGAATAAAAATCTGAATAAAGATAGACAATACATCCTATTTTTGTTTAAGAAAGTAAAGCCAAGAGTATTTGCAAAAATGGTCATAAAACACAACATAATAACGATCCATCAACATAAATAATAGGCAAGGGCCCCCAAACATCAGAATAGATCAATTCCAAAGGTTTCGAAGCATTGTAAATAGAATTCAAAAAAGGCAACCTGTGAGACTTGCTCACACTACAACCATGACAAGAATGAAAAGAACGTTGAGAAGCAAACGAAATATTATTTGAATGCAAGACTTTATTAACGACTCTAAGATTTGCATGAGCAAGGCACTCATGCCAGAGAGAAACTTTAGCTGGAAACGCCTTTAGGGAAAATGAACGAACAGACTGCATGAGAAAAAGATAAAGCCCATCCTTACTCTAGCCTTAGTAAAGTACCTGTCTCGTGGGGATATCCTTCACAAAGTAAACATTAGGGAAAAATTCAATTGAAGCATTATCTTGCATAGTAAATGCAGAGACAGAAAGTAAGTTTTTAGCAATAGCAGGAGAATAAAGCACATTATTGAGCTTAAAAGTACGACCATTCACGAACAAGTTAAATTTCCATGAGAAAGAATGGGAAGGGTTTTACCATCTACAATAGTTAAGGACGTGTTTTCATTAGCAGAAACTGGATTTTGAAGATGTGCCAGATCAGCCACCAAGTGATAATTAACGCCAGAGTCAACTGTCCAGTGTTGAGATGTAGAAGTAGGTCTAGCTTTTACTGGATGAGCTTGAGGATTGGACCTTGGAGAAGGGCATTGGTGAGCAACATGTCCAGATCCATTACAATTGAAGAAAGTTAAACCAGCAGATTGGGTAGTAGTTCGTCCAGCATAAGAATAAGAATTGGACTGTCCACTTCATCCATAACCAGAAATATGAGAACAACCACCACGACCACCACGTCCTCGAGAACGGCCACCACCACGGCCTGCAGAACCATAATGTGCAGTTGCAGGTACTGCAGATTCGATAGACAGATTGTCAAATCGTAATTGGGTTTCTTCACTTAGCAGTAAAGCATACAATTCATTGAATGAAATTGGTGAGTTCCTCGCCTTAATAGATCAAGTGAACGGTCTATATTCAGAACCCAGACCTTTAACTACATCACAGACAAGAACGTCATCTGAAATTGGACTCTGAAAAGCTTCTAATTGATCGAAAATGGACTGAGCCCCCTTCATATATGTGTCAATATTATCTATTCCTCACCTAAGATGCTTTAATTCTTTTTGAAGCTGCTGAACTTTGGTCTTAGCTCCCTTCGAATATATAGTTGCAAGTTTATCGCAAGCAGATTTGGCAATAGGACATCGAAGAATTTGATGCATCATTGATTCAGAGACGGAACTATTAATCCAGCTTTTGACTATTTGGTCTGGTGCAAACCAGTGAGTGTATTCTGGATTTGGTTCACCATTAGTCAATAATCGTGGGGGTTCAGGTAAGGTGCCATCAATATGATGAGTGAGCTTGTACCCATGGATTAGTGGCAATATTTGTGCCTCCCACAGTATGTAATTGGAAGATGTAAGTTTAATGGTAATATATGGTGTGATATTAGGAATCTGAATCAATGTATTGACTTGGGTCAAAGATAAAGAAGATGCAAGCTGAGATTGGGAGGTGGGCAATGTTGGAGAGTTGGAAGAGATAAGGCATGGTTCAGTCATGATGCCAGCTGTAATAGTGATCAGAACAGAAGAAGATGAGAAACTAGGGTTAATTGAGCGCAGACTGCTCTGATACCTTATAGAAGATGATGGTACATGAAAATCTTTTAACTCAATATATTCTATAGGCTTGTATGAGTATATATAGGATACAAATACAATAGGAAATATAGATACAATAGGAAACTATTTACAAAAGGAATGTCAGTAATCAATTTCACAATTGCAGCAATCTATTTTGTGATTAGCTAAATCTTATCAACCTTATCAAGAGTACTTTAAATCAATAAATGTAACACCCCTTACTTAATCTCAAGAGATTAGATAATGGATGTCATATTTCATGCGAAAGGCATTATACTAAGATGTAAACACATACTGCTCATTAAATTTGCACTAAATTGAGAATATTAAAATATAAGTGAATTAGCTATGAACATGAGTATATAGTAAATAAATATAAAGTTTAATATGTATAATTTATATCCCTAAAAATTCATATTTTAAATTTAATGAATAAAAATATTAAAGAATATTGAATACCAATAAAGAACTAGAAGCAAACTAAAAGTGAAATATGTATTTAAATATAAATATAGGTCAAGGATGATTACAAATCATTTTGAAATTATAAATGACTGAAAGAATTCAAATACATGAAATCAAGGTGAGTTATGGTGTTTGTATGTATTTAAATTGTTTGATTCAATCTATGATTATTAGAATATTTGAAAGAATTTATTCAGTTATTTACTATCATTGATATTAAAATTATTGAAATTATGATATGAAATTGTGAATCTAAGAACTTCACTGATCATTATGTTTGATTCTGATTGTGTTATGCTATTGTATGGGCTAATGACAGAACCCAACCTTGATGGGGGTTATACCATCAGGCTATGTGCTCATATGTGAAAGTGAATACAATTAAAGGGAGAAGTTACTGTCCTGAAAATTGTGAAGTGTGAAACAGTGCTGAAATGTGCATAGCAATATGTTTTCTTCAATACTGCCTAAGTTGAAACAGTGATTTGTGAAAAATTGTGATTTTGTAAAATGTTATCGTTAGCCAAATTATTTGAATTATCTGAATTAATTGAGATATCTATAGGAGATGAGAAGGTACAGAAATGCATATAGTAATATGTTCTCTTCAGTGTTTTTAAGTGATTATTTAATATATGATTGATATGATATCAATAATGAAAAGTTAGATAATTATAAATTTTATTTAATTGAAGTAGATCTGTAATGAACCTTAGTGCCCCTTAAATTGTAATTATTGATTTGTAAGCTAGGTAATGTTTAAAATGCATATGCCAATTAAGGGGCACTATATCCTCATTGAGTTGATGTCTCATCAAAGCGTCTGTGTTTCAGGTAGAAGTGATTCAGTCCAGCAGCTTCTTCGTTTCTTTATTTCAACAAGAAGTAAAAGAGCAATATAATTATGTGTTGATATTTATCAGTAATTTATGTATTTAATAGATGACTCTAGTTGCTCCGTAAATATATGTAAAGGATATTAGTTGATTCTGAATGCAATGTTCATTATCAAAGGAATTATATAAGAGTAAGTTTGATTACTTAAGATTGTGTTATTTAAAAAATATATATCCTGGGAAATTAGTTGAACAGCAGTGAAATTTTTTTTAGCGCACCTAAGTATGAAGTATTAAGTATTTAGCAAATTACTTATTTATAATAAGATAAAATCATATGTGGGTTCTACGTGATACCCAGTGGCCTTAAGCCTACCTAGACCTTAAAACCATCGCATATCTATTTTTGGGGTGTAACGTATATGATCACTTGTATGTAAGATAATGCAATATTCATATAACATGTATGTTTGTGATATGAATTAAATTCTCAAATATTTGATATGATCTTTGTATCGAAGATATTATAAGATTACTTGAATAGCAAGTTACCTTTATATACATGATTATGCCATCCCAACCCAGCAAAGCAATCCTAAAAGGGTGGGTAGAGCAGGGCTCTTGGCGAGCTTTTAGGATGACAAGCTAGTTAGGGTAGTGGAATGCGGGACACAGGAATGAATCAGATCATATATCGAAAAGGGGGTAACTAATCATCAGAAACACCTTTTGGTGGAATGGCTAAAGAGTTGGAAGAACTCTAAGGTTAAGTGTGCTCGCTTGATAGAAATCCTAGGATGGGTGACCTCCTGGAAAGTTTCCATTTCACCTACGAGACAAAACCGTGCGGGTCTTGCCGATCTAGTATGGGATGGAACCGGCTTGATACAAAGTGGACAATTCCTCTAGTGGTTGGAGTCAGGGCGTTACAATTTGGTATCAAAGCCTGACCCCCTCTAGTAGATATATGGTTCGAGGACGAACCACGCAGAAGCTGATGGGCCTGTGACATCCTGACCCGGCAAAGCGATCCTAAGAGGGCGGGTAGAGTAGAGCTCTTGGCGAGCTTCTAGGATGGCTGACCTCCTGAAAAGTTCCCATTTCACCTACGAGATAAAATTGTACAGGTCTTGCTGATCTGGTATGGGATGGAACTGGCTTGATCCAAAGCGAACAATTCCTCTAGTGGTTAGAGTCAGGGCGTTACAATTTGGTATCAAAGCCTGACCCCTTCCAGTAGATATGTGGTTCGAGGATGAACTACGCGGAAGTTCGTGGGCCTGTGACATCCCAACCCGGCAAAGCGATCCTAAGAGGGAGGGTAGAGTAGAGCTCTTGGCGAGCTTCTAGGATGGCAGGCTAGGGTAGTGGAATGCAGGACACAGGAATGAATCAAATCATATATCGAAAAGGGGGTAACTAATCATCAAAGGCACTTTTTGGTGGAATGGCTAGAGAGTTGGAAGAACTCCAAGGTTAAACGTGATTGCTTGACAGAAATCTCAGGATGGGTGACCTCTTGGGAAGTTCTCATTTCACCTATGAGACAAAACCGTGCGGGTCTTGCCGATCTAGTATGGGATGGAACCAGCTTGGTCCAAAGCAGACAATTTCTTTGGTGGTTGGAGTCAGTTCGTATATCGAACATTTATTAAGGACTTTGGAGAATTTTATTATTACTTTTGAATGTTTATTAATAGGTTTATTCATTTTCTAAGTTATATTTTCAAAGGAAACTCTTGTAATTTTGCAGTAGGGTTTACCTAAATTATTTTGATAATGTTTGATGGGTTTCACTACTGCTTAAGAATTTTAATTTTTTCTGATTTTTATAATCAAATTGTTTTAAGCAAATTAGGTTACTAAAATTTTCGCTGTACGTTTTCTAAGAATTTTGAATTGAGTTTTTAATTACTATATTGTATTTTCATTTGATACTAGTTGTATCATAATAAGCAAGACATCTCCTATCTAGCCTAGCGGGTCGGAGAGGGGCTGTTATGAGTAATAATCACAAGACCTGCTCCACTATTAGTATAACTAAAAGCGATTGGAGGTTAGATAGCAGGCAAGCTAAGGATATTATATTTTATTGTATGAATGATGTGTTCATTTAATTATCAACCTTGTAAACACTTGAGTATAAGTGTGAGTTTATGAGACCAGACTACAATAGGTTCACAATGTTATTTTAATGCAAATTTTTTATTATTGTTAGAAATGGATCGAGTTATGGGTCTATGAAACAAAAGGATCCGGATTATTATTGGAAGGCAAGGAGGGATTTTTCTTAATTCTTTCTATGTTGACAAATTCATTGAGAGAACATGTAATCCCTTGAGTTAAATTACTTAAAAACATTTTGGAAAATTTTATGATATCACTTTTATTGATTGCAACACTTTAAATACAAAGTAAAGAGGATAACCATCCCATACAAATAAGGAACCATATCCTCCTACAATTGAGAGAAATAAACAATTGAAAATCAAAACTGATTACATCAGGATTTATTAAAATTAAAAGATCATGCTAGCAGCACAAAAAAAGTCCCTACAACTACTCAACTTTAGAATTGGCTTGGACTTGGTCTTCTCTCATCTTCACTTTTCATTTACCATGAGTAAATCTTTTATAACACTTTAAGAGACCTGAAACATTACTACCTCCCTAAAAATTGTGATTTTCCTCAAGCGCAAAGCCTAGAAATTTTTGCTATAAGGAAGCAACTGATTCCCAAAAAGCATCTGCTGGGGAATGCTGCCAGTGCACTATGACTTCCAATTGTCCAACTCGAGTTTAGCATTTTAATATTGCCAAAGGCTTTGGAATAATTGATTCAGGCTCAGTCAAAGGCAATTTGGAATTACTTCAATTTGCACTCACCTTATATGCCTTTAAATTAGCAACACTAAAAATCGGGTGCAAATGAGAATCCGACCGTAAATCTAATTTGTATGCCATGGAAGGATCATAAAACTTTGCTAGGAGCTTTTGATGGCGCCTATTAGCAACAGATAATTGTCAATACGGTTGCAAACGCGATAGCACCTTATCTCTTACTTGAAATTCAACTGCATGATGATGCTTATCATAATTCCTCTTCATTTTTTATTGAGCCCATAACAAATGTTGGCAATAAAAGCCAAAACCTCATCCCAAGCTTGAATTGCTTGATCAACAACATCAATCAATAAACTACAAAAAGTGTAAGAGAGAAAGCGGGGTGGTGACCTGCCACACACGACATCAATGGGAGTGGTGTTCAATGATGAATGGTAGCTAGTGTTGTAACAGTACTCAGACCATAAGAACTAATCTAGCCATTTGGTAGGATGTTCACTGGTGAAGCATCAAAGATACATTTCAACTTTCCTATTTACCATTTTCAATTTACCGTCTGACTGCGGATGATATGCCAAACTGAAAGCCAACTTAGTGCCACACAAACAAAATAATTGTGTCCAAAATGAACTAGTAAAAGTAACATCATGATCATTAACCACAGTTTCTGGTAACCCACGTAATTTGAAAATGTGATAAAAAAAACATTCTAGGCACACTCGCAACTATGTACGAATTCGATAATGGCAGAAAGTGAGCAAATTTTAAGAAACGGTCAAGCACCAGTAGTAATTCATTTTTTCCTCTAGCAATTGTAAATCCCTTTATGAAATCCAAGGAGATGTCAAACCATATCTGTGAATGGATAGGAAGTGGTTAAAGGAGACCCACAAGTAAAAGGGTCTCGATTTTATGTCGTTCACAAACATCACAAGCGCGAGCAAACTCCAAGACTTGAGTCTTCATACTTGGCTAATAAAAATCCTGTGTGATTCTAAATAAAGCTTTCTAGTACCTTTCATGGCCTTAGTTATGAAGTGCTGACATGATGGTCTAAATTGACGGGGAATTTTAGACTATATTTTTATAAAGCAGCAACATTGTTAAAACTCCAAAAATTTAGCAGCTTTATTATCTTGAATAAGAGATATTTAGTGTTGAATTTCAGTGGATGCTTGTTGTTCTCTTTGGATATCCTAAAAAATTCTCAATTAAGGCATTGAAATAGCCATAAGTGTTTAGGATTCCTCCTCTCACCATGATAGAGCATCTGCTATGGCATTTAAACACCCAACCTTGTACTCCACAACAAAAGAAAAAACCCAATATCTTGCTAAACCATCTTTGTGGAAGGGGAGTTAATACCTTTTACTCAAAAAGACATTTGAGGTCGTAACCGTCAGTGCAGATAGAGAATGTAAGGATGGCAATGTTTAACTACCTTAACCAGCTCAATCAATTCATTCTCATAGGCTGGAAGATCACAGTGTCGTATTGGCATCACTTGACTGAAATAGGCTATGGGTCAACCATTTTGCAAGAAAACAACCCTTATACCGAAATCAAATGCATTGCACTCCACAATAAAAGATTAACTAAAGTTTGGAAGGGAAAGACTTGGAGTGGTAGTCATAAGCTCTTTGAGTCGTTCAACGACATGAACTGCCACTTCTTTCCATTAGAAAGAGTTGGTCACAACATTGCTGTGAGTGGAACAGTAATAATTTCATAATTTTGAACAAATTTGTGATAATAGGTCCCAAAAATCTGTGAAGTTCCTTCATTGTTATTGGTCGTGGCCAGTTGAGCATTGGCGAAATTTTGAAAGGGTCAGCCTAGAATCCATTTGATGTGATAATATGGCCCAAATATGCAGTATGATATTTTGTAAAAGATCACTTTAATTTTTAAAGAACAACTTGTTAGTCGTGAGCAATTGAAAAAATGCCCGTAGGTGATGTATATGTTCAACCCAAATTCTGCTATACACAAGAATATTGTCAAAAATCACCAAAATGAACTTTTTCAAATAAGGTTGAAATACCTCATTCATCAATGTATGGAAGGCAGAAGGAGCATTGGTGAGGCTGAATGGTTTGACTAAAAATTTGAAGTGACCATAGTGGGCACAAAATGCGGTATTTTTTATATCTAGTGGAAACATTTGAACCTACTGATAACATGAACATAAATCCAATTTTGTGAAAAATTTAGCCTCCTCTAAGTTCTTCCAAAAGTTCATCTATGATAGGTATAGGATTTTATCATTCACAGTTCTTGCATTAGTTCATGGTAGTCCATGTACAAATACCAAGAACCATCTAATTATGGGACAAGAATTACTAGAGAGGAAAAAGGTGAGTGATTGGGTTTGATAATTCCTATTTGCAACATCTCAGTACATTGCTTTTGAATTTCATCCTTTTGAGCATGTGGATATCTGTAGGAATGCATCACCTGGTTTGGTGTCCGGTTTTAAGGAATTCAGTGATCACAAGCACGGCTAGGAAGAAGCTCCATTGGTTCTTTAAATATTATTGAAAATTCTACAAGAAGATTTTGCAATTGGATGTTATCATTTGAAATTTCGGGAGAGCATTAAATCTTACTGGTTGGTTGGTTGTAGAAGTTCAAATTTCCATGTTTGGAGACAGTCATTAACATGAGTGAAAAATCCTATAAAATGGGTCCTAAGGTATACAACCAATTAACTCCCAAAACAACATCAATACCACATAAAGGAAGTACAAATAAATAGCTTTGAAAAGATGCAATCCCAACTTAAGTGAAGCACCTCGGCAAATTCCAGGACTACACAATTGTTCACGGTTTGGCACCTTAACATGCAACCGATCTTGCTCATCAACTTGAGCATCAACCTGTTTCACAAGTCTAGCGGCCAAAAAACTATGAGTGCTACATGAATCAATTAAAACGAGTACAAATATACCATTCCACTCTCCTTTTAAATGCATGGTTTATGGATTATGGATGTCGGTGATAGCATTTGCTGAGATTTACAGCGATAGCTTGACATTTGGGTTATCATCGCTTATATCCATGTTGTTTTCATCTCCTTCAACTTCAATCCAAAATAGCTTCATGCATTGGTGCCCTCATATGAAAGGCTCATCACAGTTAAAACAAAGTCCCTTCCTTCACCATTCTTCCACTACTGCATGGTTTAGCCATTTTATCATTCTGGAACTTTTTGGTTCAATGGACTATGGTGTTCGGTGAGGTATTGATTGTGAGGGGGTTTTTCTCTCATGCAATTGGGACATACTCATGGCAGTAGTTAGGCATGACCACAATTCGATTTCAAATTAGAACTAAACTAAAATTGAACCGGTCAAAATAAAAAATAAATCGTGGTCAATAGTTCAAGATTTCAAACTGTAACAGAAACCAGGGTTTAAGGTTCAGCTGTAGTTGCTTATATTTTAATATTGGTGGGTTTTGGTTTGAAACAGTTAAAAATATATATATATATATATATAACACTTAACACATGATTTTTAATTATTAAATCAATTTTACTTTTTATCAGTAAATAGCATAACTTTACTATTATCTTAAATTTTATTAATATAAATATAACTTATAAATTATAAGTTGAAAAAGAGAAAAAAAATATTCCTCATTTAAATATTTTTATTTCAAATCTTATACGATATAAGCGCAGATGCATCGTCAACGAAAACATATAGTGATAACAATGATTAATATAATGAATTTTTTTTAAAATAAATATAAGCGAATTATGTGGACTATGATTTCTCTATATTCTAATTAAGAAGACACATAGTCAATATAATTTAATATATATATATATATATTAATAAATTGAGTACAAGTCCATTTTTCGACATGTTTCTTAATTTAAATTTATAAAAATTAAATACTAATAAAGAATTTTAAATTTATAGTTATAATTTTTTAATAAATTTAAAAACTATTAATTTACTCTTTTAAAATTTTTTTAATTTAATATTATTATTTGTTATTAATTTTTTTATTTAGCTAAAAAACAAAAAAAAGTTAAAAAAAAGTAATTCAAAATTCGGTTCCAAATCAGGACGGAACTGAAACTAGCGGTTTTAAAACAGTCTAAAAGCAATTCAGTTCCGGATTCACCTTTTTTGAAATTAAAACTGTTGATTTTAAAACCGAAACTAACTATTCTAAAACCTTGGTCATGCTTAGCAGCAGCTAAATAAGGAGGTTGGTGGAGCTCCACTTCCATACAATATATTCCTGCAATCCACTAATATGAAGTTGAATCTTCTAGTCTGGTGTCAAAGCTCAAACTCGAGAGACCAAAATTTCAAACTTTGCTTGATAGTCTGCAACCGAACTGACTTGCTTTAATTTGGCTAATTCTCCCAATTTGTTGCTGCGAATAGGAGGGCCAAAACGAAGATTGCACTATCGCTTAAGTTCCTCGCATGTTGGATTTGGAATATAGTTAAGCAATTGCAAGAACCATAATTAAGCATTGCCCTCAAGATGGAAGGAGACCAAACTGACTCTCTCTTCTTCATTTGTCTATTGATGTCTGAAAAATGTTCACATCTGCTCAACCACCCTAAAGGATCTTCTTGACCATTGAATCTAGGAAAATCCAGTTTGGTCAATTTAGGAATTATTTTTAGAAGAGTGGAAGTTACTGCTGGTTTCTCTTACTGGTCCAAAATTTGAATTAGAAATATCACGAACAAGAGCTAAAGCCTTGAGTTCAACTCTTCTTGTCGAGCCTTGTTAGCAGCTTGTTCTTCCATAAACATGGCAAGGATATGGTCAAATTGTTTAATTGAATCTCCCATAACTCCCAGCTCTGATACCACAATGTTACTGCCCTTAGAAATGGATCGAGTTATGGATCTACAAAACAAAGGATCAAGATTGTGGTTGGAAGGGAAGGAGGGATTTTTCTTGCTCCTACCTATGTTGACAGATTCGTTAGGAGAGAACTTGTAATCTCTTGAGTTAAAGTACTCAAAAACTTTTTAAAAAATTTTCTGATATCACTTTTATTTATTGCAACACTTGAAATATGAAGTAAAGAGGATAACCATTCCCTATAAACAAAGAATCATAAACAGAAAATGGAGGATTACCCTCCTACAAATGAGGGAAATAAACAACTGAAAACCAACACTGATTACATCAGGATTTATTAAATTAAAAGATCACGCTGTCAACAGCAAAAAATCCCTACAACTCTTGCTGAAATACCATTTTGTTCTCATAACGCAACTGAAACAGTGATAAAAACTACCACATAAGCATGGGCAAAGTGCAAAAATAAACACAGAGATCAACCCAAGCCTGAGTCAGTAAAGTAACTCCAGCTCAGAACCCGCCTGAGCTATGAGGCAAGTCAGTTACTACGGAATATGCCAGTTTAATCAATTATCGACACTCCTGAACAACGACCTTTAAAGTGTCCTCTAGACTTCTATATAAGAGACCTCACCACCCTACTCGACTTCAGTTACCTTCGTAATCCTCTATAACTCTCTTTCTAACTTAAGCATCCCACACGGCGCTCCAACATGTAATTCCATTTTCAATCGATATTGCAATCCACAAATTTGTATTTCAGTAGATTTCACGTACCGTTAAATTGTATCCATGATAATCATACAATAAAAAAGCAAGGTTTTTTCATGTATAATAATTTTAATTTAAAATTATTATTTACTTTTATTATTGAAAGGAAATTTTAAATTATTTTAATTAACAATTTATGTTTAATAGAATTTTGATTAATGAAGAAATCAATATAATAAATTAAAATTAAAATAATTGAAAATGTTGATAATAGAATTATATTATTCAATTAATTTTTAAAAAAATACATATTCACATTATAGTAACTGAGCAAGAAACTCTCCAGATTGATGTTGTCTGCTATATACCAATCTGTATTCCATATATCCAAATTACACATGAAAATCTACAAGTAACATTGTTACATACACATCTTAGCTGGATATAATTAAGCATATGATGGAATTTTTAACATGACCTTGTCTACTGTTTCACTATACACTATTATCCTTCCTAAAAAAACAAAGTGAAATCTCTGGCCAACATTACTACTATCGAATTAACAAGGCCTATTTCTACATATATGTCTCGCTGGGAAAAGGCGAAAATACAGAGGAAATACACTGATAAACCTGAAACTGCTACCAAAAGCTAGTTGGTGTCAGATGGAAATAGTACAGTCTAATTCTTTCGCAGCAGCATCAAGAAACTGAATGTCCAGTCCTGTTGCAAGTCGGCTATGAGCTTCCCAAGTTAAGCATTTCTCTATATCAGCTTGCCAATCAATGACATCTATGTTAATGTACTGACAAGAGGGACCGCGAAAACCGTTTATGTCCACTTGGTTAACAGTAGGTCTTATTGAACCAGTATGCAAAATACTGCGGAGAACTGATGCGCTAAGAGCACGGACATGTGCGCTTGGATGAGAAAGGCATCGGACAGTAGCTGGTAGACGACACTGCATGAATTAGTAAAAAAAAGTCAAATTAGCAAGCTTGAGGTCTCCATGACATTTAGCACATATACATAAATATAATTCCCTAGAGCATTAGTTGCCTTGATTTTGTGACAAAAAATCATTAAACCTAAAAGTTCAAGCTCACGAGGGCCCAAGTATGGTTTTACATTTCCGAAGTTCAACACACCCTTCAGCCAGAAGTCCACATAACTTTGTTGAAATTTGATTATTCATGCGGGATTACCCCGCTGATACCATGTAGCGGAACCATCTAATCTTTTAACTTATGTTTGTAACTGAGAGCCCAAGAAAGGGTATTATATTTTTAACAGTTAGTGCAGTTACATTAAATGTGCATGCAACCTTTGGACTAGATGAAAACTGGATATGCCAATGGGTTTTCTTTTTCACCCCTTACCTTCAACAGGTTTGAAAGGCCATCTGCAACTGCAAATCCAGATTCTCCCCATTCCAAAACAGGCTGAACTGCTCTAGCTGTTGCCTCAAGTAACTGTCACAGATTGAAGATTGAAGCATCAACTGATAGATAGAACATACTGAATATTGACAACATTTCTTAATATAATAAGCCTGAAGTCAATATGCATCTAAGAATATTGTGAAGAATAGGTAAGAAGACCTCTAGCTGTGGTAAAGTGCAAGCTTCTCCATCAACAAGCATCCCATCTGTTGCGCGTAGAAGTAAGTCTGACGCACTTGCCAATATTACCAATGATTCTGGTGTATCATGATTTCTCATTAGTTCCACTATTAATCTGACTATTCGCCGGTTGATTCTCCACATTTTCTGACCCTGATCGTCATCTTTGGCAATCCAAGGTTGTAATTCTCGATCCGCCTAACAAGCACACAAGGCAATAAAAGTTACTAGATAAAATAAGTGACTAAAAAATGAACAAAACAAGAGTGCTGACTTGGAAACCCAGTGGATCACACCTCCAAAATAGGGCAGTTAGACATCTTAAACATTATTCAAGCCTTTCTCGTACTAATACGTTTTCTTGGTCAGTATATTTTTAACCATGCAATAATTAGGATTGATGTCACTGAATTTCTATTGTCCTGTTTTGGAGGTAGTGTTACCTTACACAACACCAGATGGTTTCCAAGCATGACAAGGAAAAACCTAACAGATTTTATGTTTTGGATAAACTTTACAAGTTGAACAAATTTTGGACCTGAAGAACAACTGCTGTAGCTGCTTTTGTAGGTGATGATGATACAACATTGCATAGTGCATCAACAACCTGTAACACATCCAAATATTATGGTCAAAGAAAACATTTCACATGGAAAATAGAAATAAAATTCCAAATGAATTCAAACTATTGCACCAGCTTCCCCACAGCTGGGCTAGCCAGCTAGGTCTTGTGCATGCTATCATACTAATCAAGACATTTACATTCCTTTCCTTTTAATACGGTACAAGTTAAAACTTCCTTTGATACAAACAAATAGAAAACTGAAATGATGGAAGTGTCACCAAATGACCAAAATAATCCAATCTTTTCACAAAACATCAATTTTAGCCAAAACTAAAATGCTAATTGAAAATTTTATACCTCAATCTTTCATGTAAGCATCAATTTTGGCCAAATGTTTTATCAGTTTGAACCAAAATTTTGCATGAATTATCAATTTGAACCAAGCTCTTGCATGAATTGTTCAATTGTAGCAAGGGGTCAATTATTAAGATCTTAAACACTAAAATCATGCAATTGTGACCCTGAACAATCGAGCACTTTCAACTCCAACTTTTCTCACTAATTCTCCATGGAAGCTTGCAAATGAATTGCTCAAAGGAGCTATTAAATTGATAGAACAGATTTTAGGAGTTCTATTTATCTAGGTAAAAACAATTACTATGTAAATTAAAACAAAAATTATGTAGATCTACCTCCCTCAGGTTTATTGCAGAATGCTAATCTATTCGTTCAAGCAATATATCACATTAAAGCTTGTTAAAGGTTATTCAAGACTCTAATTCAATTTATCAAGTTAAAAGAAGTTGAGAGAAATAGAGATAGAATTTTTCCTGATTCACATTAAATTCTCAACTAGTTCTGGTTTGAATCACTATAATTTTCAAAATATTAGTACCTTAATTGTAAGGGATTAATTAATTTTAGTGTTTTTTGAATAAACCAGAAATAATAATCATACTCAATTATATGTAACAAATGGAAATCACCTGTCTCCATCCTTGTTGGGCAGAAGTGCTTACGGCAGTAGGTTGAGTTTCAGGTGCGGCAATCAACTTGTGCCATAGCAGTGAAACAACAGAAAAACACAACTCTTGTTTCTCTGCAAGCACTGATCTTAAAAGAACTTGTGCACTACAATTGAATCCAATGTGCCTGTCCATTGTTAAGAAATTGGCCAAATCTGAAGCATCTAATGGGAAGCCGGCAATACGCTTGCCCAAGGTACTTCCTGAACCTTCTTCTGATTGTGACAGTCTCTCACTTTTAATCCTAGGTTCCGAACAAGCTGATTCTTCACACTGTGAGGTAGATGACCCCCCTGAATTGAAGCAGTCTGTGCTTGCACTTTTGTTTCGCTTTTTGCCATCTAAACGCACAAGGGAATCTTTCCAAACTGGAAAATGCAAGTGTGCCTCTAATGGCTCAGCCTTGGTAACTATTGACGCAACAGCTTTGCTATGGATATCAATGAGGTTATATAGTGATGACGCCCTGGTATAAATTTCTTTGTCCCACTTGCACTGCATCAAAACAGAAAGTGCATGCATGCAAGCCTTTGACCGTCTGAATAGTTCAGAAACATGAGCAGCAACCATAGCTGCAGCTACTATCTCATTTGAACTGTAACTCCAAGAGGTACCAACAGAAGATGGTTTCAAAGAAAAAAGTGCCTCTAAAATTGCTAAGATTCTATGAGTGTGATGAATTGCAGAGTCGATACTACTTTGGAACTCGCTACTGGATCCATTTAATTTTACAGGCTTGGCCACCGTCTGATAATGTTTAGCACTTGAATGATTACTGCCCCTCGAAATAAAAGGGAACAACTGAAGCTCACAGGAAAGAGCACATACAGCAGCCAAAACATAAGAATCAAATGCTGCAACAGGACCTTGTTTTTTTATCTTTCCAGACTTCAGCATTTCAGATGTTAGCTGTTGTAAGTCCTCATTGCTATCATCAGGTGGATAAATTTCCTCACCTCTTGGTCTCTTGCTTCCATTAGATTGAGCCTCATGACTGACACACACGGTTAACACAACAAATAGTAGGCGTGAAGCAAGCTCTACGGAGGCACATGATTCCAGAAATAGAGAATGGACCATTGTCCGAAGTTCTGCCACTGCAAGGTTTTTGGAGGCAGATCCCATGCTAGAAAGATATCTTGATTTTCTGGTTTGTTCCCGGGAAGACATGGGTGGAAATGTTCTCTGAAGAATAGCTTCAACAGTAGCAACAAATATTTTCATGAGACATGCTTCAGATGGACTTCCGCGAGGAAGGTATTCCAAGACTTTAAGGAGAGGTATATACAGGTTCCATGATAATATAGGAGTCTGTAATGGAGTTGCCACTATGATTTCAGGAAGATCAACTGCTGAGGAACCCAAAGGAATCAGGCCATAAGCAGCTTCCCAAATGGTGCAAATTCTCCATTCAACCTCTGGGCCATGGGCACAAAGCATAGATGCAATCCCCTGGGCAGTTGCTTCAATAGTCGCTTCAGCAGCAGGCACTTCTATCTGGTCATAAATTTTTGGTTGTTAGGTCCAATAACTAGTGCAAAGCTAAAAGTCTTGGTGTTGAAAAAATTGGTTCAGGTTCAGGGCCTGGAAGCAACCACTTCATGCTAAAATGCGCAAGGATTAGATAGGATTGACTCCAGAGTTCCCTTTTTTGCAGGAGAAAAACTGGGAAATTGCCACTTTTTCCAGGTTAGGTTTAATGGTTACAATTTTTGAAATTGAAATAGAACAGACATAAAAATCTTTCATAAACTGAAAACAAAATCAGTCTAAGTTATGACTTTACTACTGTTTCTACTTTACATTACCTGCTTCCTGTAGCTTGAAATATAACCACCCAAAAGTTCATGTTGAACTTCAACACCCTCAACTTGCCTTAGTGGTGGAAAAAGCAATGCAGGCTGTGAGAGTATGCGAAAAAGTAAAGCTGCAGCGGCATCAGCAGCTATTCCTGCTCTCATTGACATTGCAATCCCAATTGCACGCAAGAAATGCAAGTGCATCCAATTCCTGGGAAGCTACAACACCAAACAAATAGAAGCAGTCACCACAATATGGAACAAAATGGAAGATCAATTGAAAAGACTATGAATCCACACATTTAATCCAGAAAAAGCAATCAATGTTAGAACATACTATCTGTGGTGAGGAATTCCGTTCTTTTATGTTAAAACAGCTCCAATTTAGTATCCATTTTCAAACCAGAGGGTGGCAGGGAGAAGGAAAAAAATATATGAAGTACAATATACTACTAATTTTCCCATTGATAGTTTTGAAAACAAGTGGTTACACCCATGCTAGCCATATGATCGCATGTAGGCCTAAAGTTCCATCAATCTGTGAAATCTTTCAATAGCAAGATCAAAAGTTCTTTTGAGATAAAAGGAAATATTATTCATGGAAATACAAAGTGGAGTATAAATGTCTCTCTCGAAGAAACCAGAGAAGAACATCAGAAAAACAAAATATCAGAATGATTTTTCAACCAAACCCTCCAACTTTTACTTTTCCATTCAATGGTAGAGGCATCAACAGATTCTAATTGAATGAAATAGCCTAGCGCAGTCCTTGAATCACAATTTCACATGTTTGCTTTACATACAATTAGGACTAAATTGATGCTTTTAGAAGTTCAGCTACTTGATTGAGAAAACTAAGAGTTAGAAGATTTCACTGTGAACTTGTTAAGAGTTCTGGCGCTCCCCCTGTAATTATCTCAGGACTGTCATTTTTTCAACATGCAAAACTAATAACTAGCAAGTTCAATGTTTTAACATGTGAAACACTAGCCCCCTCATGACAAATCTCCAGTTCTGGACTAAACAAGTCTTGTTAGGCTAAGGAAATCAATGAGGCAGAGTCAGTCACCATGGAGGAATTCCATAATGAAGAGGCACATACACCAAGGGACAAAATTATGAACCAAACTTATCAACTTGAAACAAAATTACGATCTTAATTCTTGTCAATCTAAATTAAAATGTGGCCAATCAAACTGTCTAACTTACCCTTATGCCAGATGCATAATCTTCAGCAGCTCGGAGGAGTTCCACAAGCTGTACAGCAGCATCAAGTGCATCTGGAGCCCATGAAGGCGGTGCTTCCAAAAGTCCAAGAAGAAGTCGCTGGGTGGCACTTGGAGTTGCAATTGCATAATACCTGGTCACATTAAAAGAACAATTTGAGCATACTTCAATATGTAGATTCTTTCGACCAATCAACAAGCAACTCTCTGACACTTTTAGACAGAGGAATTCTATACCACTGTCTTCATGCACTATTCAGTCACTTGTATGCATATTTCCACTTTCTTCTCTATTGTTCTTACAATCTGCTACTTTACTGAATAAGGATCTATTTTCATTAAAATTAATGTAGGATGTCTGTGCTATTAATTTTTAGCTTCTGTTTTATGTTTCCTGTCACTAGCCAGTTCTCGAGTTGTAGGAGGATTTCTTGTCCTCTACAGTTTAGCACTCATTTCTCTCTGCCAGTAATATTTTTCTTGCAAAAAAGATAAAAATCCATAAAACACCTGTGACGCCAAACATAACCCAACTGTACCTAGACAACAAATGTATTTAAGAAAGGCCAATAGAATACAGCTACAAATTAAAATATTTACCGATGAAATAAACGTGCATATGGCTCAAGAGCCGGTAGCCCAGCAACTAGATGTTCATCCAAAGCTGTTGTTGGAGGGGGAAGTAAAAGTGCAGGGACAGCAGCTGCAGTTAATGTAGCAGTCTCATAACGAGCCACTTCATCATCACACACACTTAATATAACACCGGCACCGTTGGCTACAGCCCATCTTGGGGTTGATGGCATGAGCTGAGGATGTTTCCCAGATCCACGAGATGAAGCTAAAGAAGAAAAATAATAAAATAAGT
Organism: Jatropha podagrica; assembly: GCA_947857235.1. Lineage (NCBI taxonomy): Eukaryota > Viridiplantae > Streptophyta > Magnoliopsida > Malpighiales > Euphorbiaceae > Jatropha > Jatropha podagrica. The sequence continues at coordinate 104,183 of CANUEP010093739.1, forward strand.
TAGTTGAAAGTGATACATTTCTCTCAAGTTGTAAACTACCAGCATTGACAAACAGCATTTGGAATTCATCAAAAATGACATTAGAAAAGTATAATCCCTTTATAAGATAAGGATATTAACTTCAATGCCACACAATTCCGATCCCTGGATCCCTGGACTATCACTAAATTTTGGTATGGTCAACTGAACAATTTGTCTCAGCAAATCACTTAACTTGATTTTGTTTTCATAAGGTCGCTCTTGCCAAATTTTCTGGGAAATTTTAGCTATATTTTTGAAGTGTTGATTAAGAAAAAGCCTATTTGAAATTGCAGAACTATATTAGATAATTCCATTACCGTTCATTTAAGTGAGACATACAAAAGTGCAAATTGTGTAAGACTTAATGAAAGAGCCTAATATTGCAAACTTAATTCACTCAAAACTTCCCCTACACCTCAATTTAATGATTTGAAGGAAAGTTATTCTCAAGAAAACCAGATTTTTATAATACATTATGCACCTTTGTGATTTCACAGTTAAAGAAAATCCCTCCTAATTGTCTATGTTCTCTGAGTCACTTCAACAAGAATCCTTAACTAAGAAAAATAAAAGTTAAGAGTACAACCTAACGAAACCTAGAAAAGTTTGAAGGCTAAAATAGAAGCAGAACCAGACAAGATCTGAATATCAAAAAAAATAAAAGATAGGTGCACACCAAGGCATATCCTAGTGGTGATTGCATGACAACCTGACAATAGATCCAGGTTCGAATCCCCCTCCCCAGTGCTCAAAAAAATAATAATAATAATAATAATAAAAGATAGATCACTCATAGAAAAATCAATTTTCAAACCGGGAACCGTTTACGAACTTGTAACACGGGTGGCGTTGCAGAGAAATATCAGATGGAAAGAATATGTCACTTAATTGGAAATAAACAAATTCCTAGACCCTGGAATGCATGCAAACCTGCTTTTAAGACCTTACCTACAAGCTCTCAAACTACCAGGAGATATACTCTTAATTTGTGGTCAAACATGTCTGCTCTACAAGGCTGGATGACATTGATGTTATGTCAATAATCTCAAGAGTAACCAGAGTCCCATCTAAAAGAATATTTTAGAGGTGAAAAATTCACTAAGGATACGTCCAAAGTGCTCTCTAACCTATGCTGTTAAAGATCAACTTACATGTCAAACAAATTATGCGTTATACCAGCTTCATTACATCTGACAATTGGAAAAACAGATCGTCCTGCTTTTTTCATACAACTAACTTTTCACTGATTCAAACTTCCAATGAATGGAAAATTCATCATCAGTACCAATCTTCAGACATTGTTTAGAAACCATCTATTCCTAAGAATATTTTGTGATGTTTAGATAACTCTTATTGATGATCTTCATTACATCTGACAATTGGAAAAACAGATCCTCCTGCAATTTTCATACAGCTCACTTTTCAGTGATTCAAACTTCAAATGAATGGAAAATTCATCACCAATATCAATCTTCAGACATTCTTTAGAAACCATCTATTCCTACTAACTTAATGTTGATTGACATTTAAGAAAATCATATATATATATATATATATAACCTTAATATATTACATTAGCCCCGCTGCTTGTACAACACTTGCAACTTGCACAAAAAGCATAAGCAAACTAATGTAATAGTTTTGTTAAATGTTTCCCATGAAAGCCCAACTCTTTTCAGTAACAGTTGTTGGAAACTTGACCATACAGGGGTGACCCAAGCATGGTCCAATATCAAATATATGCATGTATATACATACACACGCCCCACCTCCCAACCCCCTAGACATATGTATCTCTCTCTCTCTCTCTCTCTCTCTCTCTCTCTCTCTCTCTCTCCTTTTCTCTATGAGTGTATATATATATATATAAGCAGTAAAACTAGATATTAACAGGACAACAAATCAAATTCCATATTTCAAAAGGGAGATTAAACAAACCGGTCGTTGGTGGCTTGAGCTCTCCAGCTGCATATTTACCCATGACACCACTGCACCTGAAAGTATGTTGAGGTTTATGATTAAGAGCATATTCAGCACAAGAAATTGGCACAAGAATACATTAAAGATGAAAATGTGTATGGTTAACACAAGTTGCTAACTTGCTACAAGAATCAACTCTTCGAACGAAATTTTATACAATGAAGGTATCAAAGTAAGTGAATGCAAATTCTATTACTTAATATAAGTCACAAGGAAAAAGGAAAAGAAAAAAAAAAAAAACAGATAGAAAGAGAGAGGGAGAGAGAGAGAGAATTTCTGGCCAACCATGATTGTTGACTACTTCCACATAACTAAACCAATTAACAAACAAAAAAAAAAGAATGAAACTAATTTCATTAGATTCTAACTTACAACTAGTTAATTTTTCACAAAAAACTATTTTCTTTATAATGCTTCCATTTATATTAATCAGTCTTGACTTATGTTGTTCCACAAGCTTTTCTTCAGGAGGAGAATAGAGATGAAGAAGTTGCATATGTTGTTCCTAAAGAGTTTCTGAATCCAACCACAACCAATAATACTGAGCACAAACCAAGTAATGAGCAAGAACCTAGATAAAGTAGATTGGGTAGACTAGATCCAAAAAGATACAACCAAAGGGAGAAGATTAATGCCATTGAACATGATATACAAATCAAACGTCACCTCTACAATCAGTTCCTAAAAAATCACATCGTGGGTCCTTTATAACTCCTAGTTTTAATTCTAATTCTAGATGTTATAACTCTAATTCTATAGCTAATGATATTGATATTCCTATTGCCCTAGAAATGAGTTGGAACTTGTACCAAACACCCTATATCTCGATTTGTTTCTTACGATTCCTTTTTCTCCTTCCTATGAAGCCTTTCCATTGTTGTTTCTTTTGTCACACTTCCACAGAATTGGCAAAAAGTACATCAAGATCCAAAATGGTAAGACGCAATAGTGGAGGAGATGAAAGCATTGAAAAAAAAAAATGAAACTTGGTAACTTGTTACTCCATTAGAAAAGAAACAAGCACGACGCAAACGGGTGTCCACTATAAAACAAAAGGCAAATGGATCAATTGAAAGATACAAAGCTAGGTTGATAGCAAAAGGATTCACTCAAACCTATAAAGTGAACTATCAAGAGATTTTTGCTCCAGTTGCAAATATGAATACTACAAGAATTTTGTTGCTAAGTGCAGCCAACTTGGATCAAAGTCTGTCAAAAATGCTTTCTACATGGAGACTTGGATGAAGAAGTGTATGTGGAAATAGGTTTTGACAATGAGAAGACTAAAAGAAGGGTTTGCAGATTCAGGAAGGCACTATATGGGTTGAACAATCACCTAGAGCTTGGTTTGATGGATTCAATAAGGTTGTGATTTCCTTTGGATGCTCCCAACGCAATTGTGATCATATTTTGTTAATTAGACATTGTAATCATATCCTACTAATTATCTACGTTGATGATATAATTATAACTAGAGATGATGAAAAGTAAATTGCTCACCTAAAAAGGCTACTAGAGCAATTGTTGTATTTCATATTAGTTTTTTCCTCTATTAGCACATGATTCTTGCTTTCTTTCTCAATGATAGTTTCCTATTCTAGGATTAACATATGTATATAAAGCTTTACCATTGTAAAGAAGAAATAGGTGATAGAAAAAATTCTTTCCAATTCTATCACTCTCAACACAACAATCAATAGGTAAAATGAATAGGCCTCATTTTCTACAACATGTCATTAGCATTCACTTTATGGAGAACTTAAATAAAGTGGCTCTTCATCTTCCAAACTTTTTAAGCTAAAGGAAAAGAATGGCCACAAGAGTGGGAAATAAAAGGATTAGTACAAAATTTTCAAAAATCCAAAACTCAAATCATTTTATCTATGTCAATAACATAATAGAATATCAAAAACATTTATATTCTCTGCTTATAACTAATATTGCTTAAAAAGTGGAAGTTCTTGAGGAATGTCATCATGCACAAAGAACTAGAAAGTAGAAGCAATGTGCAATAAGAGCACACGTGAAAGATTAACGAGGAAAGCTAAGAGTAGTGGTATTTTGGGCTCGAAAACAACTAGTCTCCAATGAAAGAATTAATGCATCGAGTAGCTAATGAGACAAGATCAAAACTGGGAGGGAAGAAACGAAGATGGAGATTCAAAAGAGAAGATATACAAGCTTTTGAGTTTGAACTTTTGGATTTGGAGTGACAAACCTTAGCTTTTTCAAAAGCTAAGAAGGGAAAGACTCAGCTAGAGTTCATGAAAGAGGGAGTTCAAAAGTTACAAAACTTTTTTTGGGGGGAGGGAGGGTTGATAATTAAGAAGAACAGTGCCTCTGGGATGAAGAGAGTTTTACGAATTAGATAGATTAGAAAGATAGGGTGAGTCATATCATAATGATTCAGTAGGGCCTACTTATCACTTTGGTTTTATGTCTTTAGCAAATTTGAAGTATTTGTACCCTTATTACCAATTTGCTTGAGAGCAATCCAAAGTCAATCCAACTATAGTACCTTCCTATTGTAATTCTTATTATTAATTTATTGTTATTATTAATATTCAATAAATTAATATTTTATCAGATATTAATTTTTTACAATTTTGACTTGATTAATATCACAACAACAAAAACAATTAAGCCTTAACCCAAACTAGTTAGGATTAATAGATTAAATTAATAATTTCAATAAATTAATCAGATAATTCTTTTTAAGACATTCTTAATTAAAATATTTAGTGGTTACAAATTCCTGTGATTTTACAATTCATCCACAGGACAAATCATATATGTCACATGTGTAATTAGTTTTGATTTTATGATTCGGTTTTGTGGATTGACTACTGATTCTAATTAAAAAAACTATTTTGACAACCTCGATCATAATTTATGCCACCCTTTCAAATGTTCTAGCACTCTTACTGAAATGCCATAGAGAAACCACAAACCATATGCTTTTTCACCCATTCCATCTGAAAGCAGTCTTCTTCATCTCATCATCCTCAAAGGCCTCTCTAACTCTACCAATCTAGATTTTTAAGGATTCCAAACTAAACCTTCTATCAAGGGTCAACCGAAAAATTCTTCAAGGGATAAAATTCATCCCCGTGTCTAAAAAAACTTTTCTTTGGTTCAATATTTTGCTTAGAATTAGATTTAGTACCATGTGGGTGGCCATGCATGCATGATGCATGAATTACTGTCTGCAATTTAATTTATATTACTTCCCACACGGAATGAAATAATGCACTCACCAACGGAAGTAATCACTTCTAATACCCAGAGGTGCAGCAAGTAATATATCAGTAATCCAGGGGGACAAAGGCCTTAAAGGTTTCCTCTCCTGTTGTGCTGAAGGTGTGTGACAAGCTTCCCCATCAACCGGGCCACTACTTGTAGCATAGCTTCCATCAGTTTTTCTTTCTGTTTCACTATTCTGTTGTTCCACCTTATATACTGGACGATTGTAATGAGTCAAAATTCGTAGAATCTCTCCACATGCCAGAGCCCATTGTTCAGAATATTCATTCTGGAAAAAAGCAAATATACATTAGTACTTCAAAGTCTCCTTTCAATTTCACAAGCAATTCAATGCCATAATGAACAAATAACACATTTAATGTAGTTCAAAAAAAAGTAAGACCTAATGAGAAGATAAAACAAGTGAAAATTAGAAGGTGAACTAGAAACTACAGTTCACTAAAAAAGGAAGTCATATCATTGAACAAGAGACGAGAGGAAGAAAGAAGGAAGAGTTTTTGAAGGTTCAGATCATGTACCTCACTGCTTGGGCAGACCAATGAAATGAAAGAAGCAAATGGAGGACTACTCCTATCATACACCAGTGTACTATCAATTAGACATGAAATAATTGGAAGAACAACAGCATGCCCATGTTCCGGATGATGGAGGACAAAAGTAGCTGAAATTGACATCAATATGTGAAATAGTTATCATAAAGCCAAGAGAATGTTTTGTATTGATAGGTGTAATATATTGTTTTATACATTAACAAGTATACAGAACCAATACCCAGGACATCATCAAAGAGGCGTTTTTCCTTTGATGGATAACGATTACGAATCAGCTGTCAAAACAATATGCACATCAGTAAACAATATATGTTCCAGACACTAGTAACTTTTAAATTTTCAAAGAAGTTTAGCATGTTGTCAATTTTCATAAAATATAAATAAGAAACAGAATCAAAGCGATAAAGCATACCTCAGCAATATCATCAGGAAATTGTTCTGATGTGAACTGCCCAAAGTACTCAACATAGGCAGTAATCTGTGCCTGCAGAGGAGGGGAGGAGGGAAAACGCAAAATGTATTTGAGAACTCCACTTCAGTACATAGAATTCTTATAAAATATTAGAAATGGATAAGATTTCCAAGTCAAGCACATTTCAAGGAATTAATCTAAAATGGAGAATCAGTTGCATGAGCCATTAGAATTCTGAAAGAAGAGATGCTACTGAAACAGATTCATCTCAAGATCAAAATCAGATTCAATTATCAGCATTTATACAACACTTAAATTTTTCATATAATCTATATACAACTGCTCAAAATCCAATCCGTTTTTGATAAAAATGGTTGAACTGAAGTTTAATTGAACCGATATTCCCCTAAAACATAACATCTGCTTTCTTTAAATTATGATCTAGCATTTAATGACTAAATATGAGAATTTGAACAAAAAAAGAGGACATTAGGGCTTCAGTTATCGTTAGAAACAATTCAGATGCCAGCAATCCTCATGTATGAACAACCTAACATCATCTTTATTAAGGATGGATTACAATTGTCTCTGAAATTATGAGAATAGCCCGTGTCCCTAGATTGCATATGGATCAGAGATAATTTCCATAACCAAACCTGGTTTCTTTCCTTCTATTTGAAATGCATTGAAAAACCAAATTGCAGACTGGTAAGCAGAAGGCCATAGTCTGCGTATACGAACATATAGTTAACAAGAGCTTAAATTATCTTAGAGATAAGGCTCCTAAAGATCAAAGAGAAAATTGAATGAAAAAGATACAAAATTAATATAACCACTCCATGTTGATATAAATGCAGCAATGCTTTCAATCCAAAATACCCTGTCACATTATTCCTTCCAAATGCACCACGCTAATCATAAGAGAGGCTCCTTAAAGGGATGCTATGATTTTAGCACTTGAAAAATTACACTCGGACTAAAACAACTGTTTTGGCAGAACATGCTGCATGAACCAACTTGTCAGTAATAACATCTCACGCTCTAGTAGTAAAAACAGAACTATTAAGCACTGACATGCTGGCCTCATGAGCCTTGTGCATTCTAACTTCCATTACCATCCCTCATTATCCTCAAAATGCAACTCACTCCTAAGTCACAATTCCTCTGGCAGATCATAATTTGGAGCTGGGGGGATTATATTTATTGCAACTGCATAAGCAAAAGTTGATCCTGCAAAATTCTAATATTTCCTTTTCAACCAAATAAGCATATTGCTATGATCAGCATAGCACAATATCATAACCTTTGTTTTTCCATACCCTTCCTAGATCCTCTAAACTTTTCTTCAATAAGTCTTCCAAATTTGCAAATGAAATCCAATTTCTCGGAACACCAAAACATCACAATCTAAAGGGGAAAAAAATCGAGAAAAGATGATGGGAATAACTACATCCATAGCACAACATTTATCAAGAAACAGTTTCTCATTAGGTCACCTAACCTACAACAAAAGTTGGTGTTGATACCATATTACTGAAGCAGACAAGACAAGAAGCTTAACACCCAAATATGCTAACCTACAAGATGTCCCACACCAAGAGCACTGATGCCAAAACAAAAGTGTACGATGGCAATGTCATGGCAAGACATATTGGTAGGAAACTCTAAAGAAAAAAAATATATAATTAGTTGAAACTGTACTAAAAAGATCAATAATGAGTGGAATGACAAATATTTATTAGGAAAATGGTAGCTCAAGAATCACTGGCAACTAAATCCTAGATGGTACATGGTAGATCTTTCCAGTGGCACATGAAAACTCGTCTGAATTTTCCCACAATCCACTAAAACACTATTTGATAAGTTATCACCAAAAAACTTCTGAAAACATGAAACATGGTAATAATTTTAGAGAATAAAAAGAGGAAGAAAAACATGCAGTTGATATCAGACTAATGAGAATCATACAATTAATTTATCTAACCTTTCGTTGATGGACATCTTGAGGAGCTGGCCAGAACAATGATGAGAACTGAAGACCATCAATCCATCTCTCGGAAGAGCTTGCCATAAAAATATCTTATTTCTTCCACACAATAAAAAAAAAAGAAAAACCTTTTTCTTTAGCCAATAAACAACAAAACCAACAAGAGAAAACCACAACCTTCCCCTCCAACAGCTACCAATCAAGAATCAATATTTCGTAGTTCAGCATACCAACTGAATTACTTCCTGAGCCCCCAGAATTCTCAGTTCAAAAAACTAAGAATTGAGCTTCAATCTGTAGCTGAAATGATTCGAGAACAATTCATTCACCTCTCTCAATGAAAACCATTTTTCGCACTATTTTATCCTCTAAATTTTGAAGCTTATGCTCTTTTACAGTGGTAAACGTCCAAAACCTGATTTTTGCAATGCAAATTACAATTGGAATCAACAGCTCTGCAGAAACAGAGTTGAAAAAGAAATTACAGACTACAATCAGATATGAAAGAAAACTAGAGTAAATCAAAGCAGAGACACAATAAAGACTCAAAATTTAACATAAAATGAAAATAAATTGGAAAGTGAAAACCCACAAGTAATCAACTAACCATGATACAAACAAAAAAAAAAAAAAAAAAACAGAGAACACATATATGAATGACTTTCAGGTAAATCATTTTCGACTAATAAATGAAGGGTAAATCTTGAAAATAAAGAATTACAGATAAAACAAAAAAAAAATAAATATAAAAAAAATAGCAATCAAATTGAACTTAAATCCAAGAACCGAGAGAAGCCTATCGTTCTTCTTTTAAATTATAGACACAAACACACGTGTCCAAATCTATGTATATACGCAAAGAACAGAGATGAAACCAATAATTACTGAAAATAAAAATAAAATCTCGAAAATAAAGTAGTACCTGTTCTTACAGGTATCTGAACAAGCTTTTGATTTTGCTGGTTGGTTTTAGATATTTTCCTCTATGGTTTTTTCATGTACAGACAGAGGGGGCTGTAAAAATGAGATTTTTTTTTTTTCTTTTTTTTTTCTAATTTCTTGGAAATTTGTCGTTTTTTTTTTCCCAGTTTCTTTTTGTTCTTAGCTTAGAAATTGTGAAGAGGTTGTAAGTTTTTGGCAGCGAAAGAGAGAGAGAGAGGAGATCTTTAGTAGGTCTCTCGCTCTTAGATTACCGGCAGACGTGGCAATGATATTTTCCTCTCACCTTAGAGGCCCACGTCATCTCTCCCTCATTGCCATGTTTACATGCATACATGCAAGCATGTATGTACATGACATGACATGCAGTAGCAGGCGAAGGGAGCCCTTACAGCCCTGCTCCAAAATTTTTTTACTAGCGAAGAACATAAATTTGCTGTCGTATTCTTCCGGAAAAATCTCATGGCACACTTAAGGTGCTGCTATAAATTTATAAATAAATTTATCATATTTAATATGCTATAATTTAAAATAAAAAATTTAATTGAATTATATAAAATTATGTTTAAAGCAATTCTTAGATGAAAATTCAGTTGTCCTTGTTTTCTAAAATAACATTGATATAATAATTTAACAAAAATAATAATATAAATAAATCACTCATATACAAATTTCAAATTCCAAATTTTGTCCTTATAAATATTTAAATTTTATTTTTATTAATAAATTAAAATATATTAAAAATTCATTTGGATTAGTCATATATAATAGTAATTTTAGAATTGTTAAACTTTTAGAATTTTGGGAGAGATGGATTATGATTAACCCGACTTTGGGATAAATTTAGGGAGTGTATATATAGGAGTCTAAACAGTTCATATTATATAAGAAATTAGAATCCTGATTTATTTCCTATTTAGATATATATATTAGGATTTTATTTAATAATTTATTATTATATGTTAGCAATACTCTTTAAAAAATATTGAAAAAATTAAATAGGGATAATTTAGTCAATAATATTTGAGATGAATGGACAGTTGAGTTAATATAAATGTTAATAGATTAATATATGGAATTAATTTGTAAATTTCAATAATTTTAATAGAATTTGAACTAAATTAATCTAATTCCAATGGAATTCAATTCATATAATTTAAATCCATATTTTTTTTCATTTCAAATATAAAATTTTAGATTTTCAAATGAATTCCATAAAATTTTGTAGAATTCATTTGTTTCAAATTGACTTTTATTTTTTATTTTGACCTATTAAATTATTTAATTTAAAAATTTTATCTATTAAATATTTTAACTAATTTATTGAACATCTTAACTTATAAAATTAAATTAATTAAATATTTATTACATTGTTAAGAAATGTAAAAATTATTATTAGAAAATCATATTAATAACATATCAAACCAATATTTACACATAAAAGTTAAAAACCTTAAAAATTTATGATTTTTAACTTGACGAGATGTGAAATTATTACAATAAGGGAAGTTGGAAATGTTATAATGTGGTTTTTAAAATTCAAGATGCCACAGTATTTTTTTTTTTAAATTTGTATTAAATTATGTATTCTGCCATTTTTATTTTGCTCTCAAATTTTGTTCGGCCTAATCAATAAATATACCACTAAAGTTTACGCAATTGACCTTGTTTTATGGCCAAATACATAAATTTACTCTTAAATTTTGTTATTTTAATCTTGTGGTACCTTTAATTTTTATTTTGTCCTGTTAAACACTTTAACTTATAAAATTACACTTTAATTTACATAATTATTTTATTAAATATTTAAACTTGCAAACTTAAATCAATTAAACACTTTTTACATAATTGAAAAATATAAAAATTATTATTCCAAAAGTTTATGCTAACTAAATATCAAATCAATATGTTGCATATGAAAATTAAAAATCCTAAAAACTCTTGCTATCAGTATGAAAAGTGTAAAAAATGTTGTCAAAATTTTAAAGTGTATTTGAGCAATATGTTATTCACAAAATTTAAGATACGGCAAGGTTAATATTAGAAAATTGAGGTATGAATTTATATATTTGACCCTTATTTAATCTTTAAGTCTATAAAAACTGTGATCATATATTTTCACTTTTTAATAATAATTATATCTTATTCGATTTGTCTTGTGTCATTTTTAAATTTATGGAAACTATTACCATACACTTTCATATTTTAATAATAAATATGTCTATCGCCGAAATAAAATATAAAAATGCAGAGTCATAAATTAAACTCTTACATAGTTATTGACGAGATATATAATTATTAGTAAAATGTGAAAATTTTGTCATAATACGTTTGTGTAAATTTGGGTGTGTCACAAAGCAAATTACGTAAATTTCTGAAGCAAATTTATGCATTTCGCAAACTCTTTTTCGTAATTTCTTTTTATAAAAATTATTTTTTCACCTTCCCATAATTTTTTAAAAATATTTTTAACCCCAAGGTTTGATTTCTAATACAAGTGGAAAATTTAAAGACTAAATATATAAAATCTCTAACTTTTTTTATTTTAATTTTATGACAACTCAAATTTGAAGGAAACCTATTATGCAATGCACTAACGAATTAGCAACACTGCAAACTTTTTTTACAATAATTATAATTTTTAGAATTTATACATATAAAAATATTGAATCGATATATAATTAGCACAACTTTCAGAATAATAATTTTTTTTATTTTGAATTTTAATTAATGCATAGAATTATTTTTGAATTTTAAAATTTTATTATTATAGCACTAAAATTTTTTTAGACTCGTCATGTACGTATAAATTGTAATTTTTATAATAAATAAGCACCTTCAAGAACTTATAATGGGCCTATAAAAATTATGATTAAAGAATTTCACGTGTCAACCCTAAGCTAAAATATTACTAAAAAATTATAATTTAAATTACACGATATTATGGAGAACTACAAAAGGGCGACAAGGCAACTATCGTTTTTCCATAAATGTCCCCAACAACATGAATAAAATATCAATTTTCCAGCTTGGCATTATTGTAATAGCCTTTTAGGTATTAAAATATTGAGTTTTGGAGTGGGACTGTTTTAGATATTTTGCAAACGGCTTTGTAGGCCTGGAGACGGAGCATGTCTACTTTAGTGATTTAAATTTAAATCTTGTCAAAGAAAATACATTTAAAATTAATATTCATTTCGTCTCATTTGATTTATATAATTTAATAAAATAATATTAAAATTTTATCAATAAAAATTATTTTACAGTTTTTTATCTTTAACTCTTGAAGATATCATTAATAATTTTTTTTTAATTAACAATCGTAAAAATTATTATAAAAAATAATTATTTAAATATTTAAATTTACAGATTTTAAAAATATTGTACACATCTTGAAAAAAAATAATAAATAAAAAAAATAGAACAGAGAAAGTAATTTAAAAAAAAAAAGAGAAATGATAAAATCATTAAAGAGTGTAGGAGGATAGAACTATTGGTAGTAATAGGTTGATACTGGGTTGAGTTGTGTTGATGATAATCATTAAAATGGGTTCAATTGATTTAGTTCAAATTCGATTTTAAAATCTCAATTTAAAAAAAAAAAACTTTATTAAAATCTAATTTATCATGGTTAGTCGATTTTATTAAAGTTTTGTGAGTAGAAAAAACTTTTTGCTCTTTTTCTATTAAATAAAAAATAGAACCAAATATTTTAAAAATAAAATAAAACTTAACCTATCAGAATGATTCAGGGTCTGTTCGGCAATACTAACTATTGTAATAACTATTAGTTGTTAGCTATTAACTGTATATGTAATCGTTGAAAGTAAAAATATTTAATAAAAATAGATATTTGATTTTAACACATTAAAATAACAAAAATATTAAAATGTTGAACTAAAATTTTAAATTATGGCCATAAAATTAAAATGAACTAATTAATAAAAAATAAGTGGACATATATATAGATGTGTGTGTGTTTTGTTTTATTTTCTAAATTATTATCATATTTTTTTATTATTTCAATTTTTACTATAACAAAATATTATTTCTTATAAAATTAAAATGAAAACAATGAAAATTTTTTTTCTTCTAATTTTGAAAACATGCTCTTATCCTTGTTTTAAGATAATAGACATTAAATAATTAAAATGATATATATTCTTTTAAAATTTGAAAAAGAAAAATTAAATAAATAACAAGAATGTTATAGCAAGTAGAATTATAAGCATTAAAAATAACGGAAAAAATGAATAAGAGTGTAAAAAAATAGAATCAATCAAATGCTAATCCTTAAACGATTTAATGTTTGATTAAATACTCTCTAATCTCCAACAATTTTTACTATAACAAAATATTATTTCTTATAAAATTAAAATGAAAACAATGGAAATTTTTTTTCTTCTAATTTTGACAACATGCTCTTATCCTTGTTTTAAGACAATAGACATAAAATAATTAAATAATTAAAATGACATATATTCTTTTGAAATTTGAAAAAAAAATTAAATAAATAACAAAAATGTTATAACAAATAGAATTATAAACATTAAAAATAACGAAAAAAATGAATAAGAGTGTAAAAAAATAGAATCAATCAAATGCTAAACGTTAAACGATTTAGTATTTAATTAAATACTCTCTTATCTCCAACAGTTGATATAAATATTGAGTTACCAAATAATTTAATTAATAAATATAATATTTTGACTCCAGTCAAAATACTAAAAATTACTTAAAATGCTGTTACTAAATATGCTCTCAATCGGTTTTTTAAGAGACAAAGTTAGAAAGTGGTCTTAATCAAATTTTAGTTGAAGGTCTTAATCTTAACACGACACCATTATGCTCTAAATATACCGATGCAAAACAATTACTTTTGTCGAAAAAGATGAGTAGTTTATTTTAATAACATTTGATGCAACTAATTGTTATTTGTATTTAAGTATTGTTTTTGAACCGTTGCTTTTATTAGTCAGCACTGCCTCACTAACAATCAAGTGCACCACATTACTTTTTCTTCGTTAATTATTATAGTCTAAAAAGAAAAGTATTTTCTTTTCCTTTCTTTTTTATTATGCCAAAGATTAATGATTTTATAATAAAAACTATTTAAAAGTTAATAATAATAGTGTTAAAAATATCATTAATTCCTGTATAAAGCCACCATGGCATAAGCACAAAAGTGAACTTATAAAATAACTAGATTTTTTATTTATGTCATTTATTAAATGTGGTCACTCGGTGGTAGTCTGGTTAGTTTTTTCACTCATGTAAAGAGTGGGAGATTTCTAGTTTGAATCCTCTCGATTATACTATTTTTGTTTCATAATATTTGTCACATTTGATAAATTAATTTATTCTAAAATACTTGTCACATTTATGATTTCAAAGGATAATAAGTATTTTTTTTCTATGTTTACCCTTTGTATATGTCTAATAATTATTACTTCAATTTAATGATTTTCTTATAAAATTAAGGGTAATATAGTCAATTTACTTAATAATTTTATTATAATTTAAACAAATTTAATAGTTTTTTTAAGGGATGTGAAATTTCAAATCTGACAAGTATTATAGAACAAAAATAGTAATTATTTTTAATAATTTGGTGAGTTAAGAGAGAACTATTTTCTATTATATAATTCATACAAGGTTGAGTTGTCTTTGATGAATTAAAAAAAAAAAAAATGGCCACTTAGTATAGGTTAGTGTTTCCCACACGCTACTAGCGAATTGGATATTACTAAATCAAGAAAAGAAGAGCACTAATACAATCAAGCTTTGGCTAATATGTAAAGAACAAGCAGTGAGTGTTGGTTTTGTTTGACTTCATGAAGTTAAAGCGGAAATAATAATAATAATAATAATAATAATAATAATAATAATAATAATAATAATAATAATATAAATAGTAGAAGTAGTATTCAAGTTGACCTCAACGTTGAAATTAGTTTTGCTAATATGATGAGTTGACTCTTTAAAGTGATTGAGCACTTACAAAAGAGAAATTAAGGAATTGATTGATTCCGAGTGGGAAATACACGCCATTGCCATTTGGTAGTATCTACTTATCATTTTTGTATATAAAATCCAATAATAATTGCTCAAGAGGCATACTTTTGTGCATCAATTGACTTTTCTTTTTCTCTTTTTCGAAACACATGAATTGATTAACTTAATTAGTTAAAAATTTAAAAATACTTATGAAAAATATCTAATGAGTGTAAATTCAAAAAAAGCTTTCAGTAAACTTATCTTAGATGATGTATTCCTTGTTATATTTTTCTATTTATAATACAATTTCGATTGTAATTGCTAGAGTTAGGATATAACCTTAAATATCGAACAATATTCTTGGTTTTTAACGACTTTTAATGACTCCCTTTGACCAGACATTTATTGGCTGTTACAAAGTTTAAACCTTGTTCAGTTATGACGTGTTTGGGTGTCACATTGTTCAGGCCTTGCTATCTATCTCGTTCTCCAGCCTATTGACTTGGTCAAAATGCTTGTTCGGTAGATACTGAATAGACTCTAAACAGATCCTTTGTCATCCTCCCCCCCCCCAAAAAAAAAAAAAAAAAAAAAAAGTGTGTTGAATCATTTATGTTCGGCTTTTGCTTGTCCTGGTCCTCACACTTTAGTGTGTTCGAATTCTACAAATTAGTCAGCTATTTATTTAAACTTCCACATAAGTCCTAAGTGTCAGTTCATTATTTGTTTATGTCCTGCCTTTAATGGATGTGACTTTTGAGTTTATCGACGTTTCCTAAAACGGTGCGCCTTTTGAATGCTTCATTAAAGAGTGACCCTTCAGTTTGCTGGCATGAGTAACCTTTCAGCTTGTCGGCATTTCAAACTTCACTTCGCCTTCCTCCATTTTCAGGTGTCTATAAATCAAAACTTCAAATCTCGCAAATCTTAGATTTCTCCTTGCTGCTTTTCTCTATAAACCTTCCTGTAAAAAAGGTAATTACAAATTTCTGCAAAAATCTAATTTTTTATTATCATTTATTATTCCTATTTTCCTTATGGCTACTCCCTCTGCCAACAAGGGCAAATGCAAAGGCATTGCTTTAGAACCTTCTAGATCTTCTTCAAGTTTTGAAACCATTAGAATCGGCAATTTCTAATCGAGCCATACTCTGGCTGCCATGGAAGCCATTACAGAAGCTTCTGAAAGGATTCAAATTTCTAGCATTACAATAGGTAGAAGAGCGGCTAGTCGCATAAGCAATCTATCTGTAACGCCTTGACTCTAACCAACAAAGAAATTGTCTGCTTTGGATCAAGCCGACTCCCCCATACAAGATCGACAAGACCCGCACAGTTTTGTCCCGCAGGTGAAATGGGAACTTCCCAGGAGGTCACCCATCTTGGGATTTCTTCCAACTCTCCAGCCATTCCACCAAAAGGTCCCTCTGATGATTAGTTACCCCCTTTTCGATGTATGATCCGATTCATTCATGTGTCCCGCATTTCACTACCTTAGCTAGCCTGCCATCCTAGAAGCTTGCCAGCAGCCCTGCTCTACTCGTCCTCTTAGGTTCGCTTTGCCGGGTCGGGATGTCACAAGCCCACCAGCTTTCGCATGGTTCATCCTCGAACCATATATTTACTAGAGGGGGTCAAGCTCTAATACCAAACTGTAATGCTCTGACTCTAACCAGCAGAGGAATTGTCTGCTTTGGATCAAGCCGGCTTCCCCATACAAGATTGGTAAGACCCACACGGTTTTGTCCCGCAGGTGAAATGGGAACTTCCCAAGAGGTCACTTGTCCTGGGATTTTTGTCAAACAAGCACGTTTAACCCTGGAGTTCTTCCAACTCTCCAGCCATTTCACCAAAAGGCACCTCTGATGATTAGTTACCCCCTTTTCGATATATGATCTGATTCATTCCTATGTCCCGCATTCCACTACCCTAGCTAGCCTGCCATCCTAGAATCTTGCCAGGAGCCCTGCTTTACCCGCCCTCTTAGGTTCGCTTTGCCGGGTTGGGATGTCACATGATCTCGTCCTTCAGTAAAAACTAAGGGACCTACAAAAAGGAAGAAATTGACTGCAAAGAAAGAGAATAGAGTAGCGCAGCTATGCTCTCTATTTGGTTCTGAGGATATGGAAAGGCTTCGAATTAAGTATGCCATCCCTACTGAGTTTGAACTTCTAGTCTTAGATGATGATGTTTGAGCCAACACTGAGTAGAGCCCTAATTTTTTGATTTTATATGAGGAGGATTTGAGGGCTAGCGTTCAACTCCCCCTTCAACTAGAGTTGTGCGACTACCTTAACCAGCTTGGCATAACTACTGTGTCACAGCTCGCCCCAAATAGCATTAAGATTGTGTTGGGACTCTGTCTCTTGTCTTGGAAATCTAATATGGAGTTTTCTCCCTTCGTTGTTAATGGGCTATACATTTTATCTATAAGGGAAAAAGAAGATCATACTCACCTCTCCACCCATCGCGGTCTCCATATTTTTGATGGGTTGACCGCTTCTGTAAAGGGCAGATGGAAGGAAAAATTCTTCATGGTGAAAAGCCCGAGAGATTTTGAGGTGAATACTTCTTGGTCTCAATCAATTCCCTCATTCAAGGAGGATCGCTCCCTCACACAAAGGAAAGAGCTAGTATTGAAGCTCTTTCCAAAGATGTCCTAAAAGTCGTTCACCTTGTTCACTTTCTTGCTCTACAATATCCTTCGACCTGTTCGGAAAAATGGAAAAATAAATAAGGTATTTTTTTGGCTTTTACTTTGTGTATTTCCTAACTAAATTTTAACATTTTTCTTTACATCAATCCTCATTATCAGCCAATAATAGTCATGCAATAAGATTTTCCAAATTAATGAATCAGCACCTTCATGAACATCGCACAAGCATTCATGAGCTTCATTAAGAACACAATTTGCCTTTTCCACACTTAGACATTTCGCCCAAGGATGTGCATTAGATCTTCTGTAAAGTGTTGAGTGTTCATATACATAATTGACTGCCTTCCTCGAAATTTTAATTGCTTCTCTCTTGTCTTGAGGTAAAAATTCCTTGATCCAAATAATCAATAATGGGCTTCATCCAACCTTGTAACGATTTTATCATGAAAATTTTTTCTTGTTCAATACTTGTTTGATTTTGTATCTCCAAAGGTATTACACTGTCCGTCCAGTCATTTTTGAAGCTGTTATTTTTGTCAAGTTATGTACTTCTACATTTTGTGCTTGAGGAATTTGCTGTATCTCCCATTTCTCCAATTGGGAGAGTAATTGTACGGCTAGGGCTTTGTATTTGATAGAGTTGGTTCCTTAACATCATAAGTACCTAGCAATTGATTTACAACCAATTGTGATTTAGAATGAATGATTAAGTGTTCAGGTCTTATCTCTTATGCCAGCGTAATTCCAATTATTAATGTTTCGTACTCGGCTATATTATTTGTTGCTTCAAAGTTTAATTGGACAACATATTGAAGCTTGATTTTGTTCGATCCTTGTAAAATAATTCCTACTCCTGCTCCTAATTGATTTGCTGCTCCATCTGTATAGATTTGCCAAAGCCATTATTTTGTAACCAAATGCTCATCTGGTATTGATACCTCTATTAATTCAAGAATGAAATTTGAAAGTGCTTGTTCCTTTAAGGTCGTCCTTGGTACATAGTGGATGTCAAACTCTCCTAGCCTAATGGATCATTCAACCATTCTTCCTGATGTTTTAACCTTGTGCAAAACTTTTCTCAAAGGATAATTAGTGCATACATAAATTATGTATGCTTGAAAATAATGACACAATTTCACAAAAGTTATTAAGACTGTATATGCCAGTTTTTATATATAATAATATTTTACCTCTACACCTCTCAGTACCCTACTTATATAGTAAATTGGATATTGTTCAACCCCTTCTTTTTGAACTAAGAATGAGGCTATAGTCTTTGCTGCCGCTGATAGTAAATGTATAATGCTTCTCCTTCTTTTGGCCTACTAAGGAGTTGTGGTGATGCAAGAAATTCCTTTAATTCCTTGAATGTTGTTTCACACTCTTTTATCCATGTAAAATCCTTTACGTTTTTTTATGTTTTGTAAAAAGGGAAGACATCTTTTTACCGAACAGGATATGAATAGTCTGAAGGCGATTATTCTCCCATTCAATTCTTGAATATCATTAATTATCTTGGGAGGTTGCATGTCTAAGACTGCTATTATTTTTTGAGGATTTGCTTCAATTCCTCTCTTAGATATCATAAATCCTAGGAATTTCCCTATAAACACACCAAAAATACATTTGTCAGGGTTTAATTTCATTTCATACTTGTGTAATATGTCTAGGGCTTGCCCTAAATTATATGAATGATGTTTGGCATTTTTTGCTTTTGACTATCATGTCATTAACCTAGACCTCTACTGAATCACCAATCAATTCTTTAAACATTTTATCCACTAGCCCTTAGTATGTTGCTCCTGTATTCTTCAAACCGAATGGCATGACCCTGTAACAATATGTGCCTCTTCGGTAATAAAGGTTATTTTTTCTGCATCGACTTTATCCATCTCAATTTGATGATCTCCTCCAACTGCATCTATGAAACTATACATTCATAACCAGCTATAGAATCCACTAATTGATTGATGTTCGGGAGTGGATATGAATCATTTGGACATGCTTTATTTATGTGAGTTTATTATGGAAAAATATTTTCTTATTTTAATTCATCAATAGGGACACATATATATATACATACATGATACTATAAACCTATTAGAAATCTAACTCCTAATAGGGTTCTATTTACAACTCCTAATAGAGTTCTA